>CAJPDP010031735.1:0-10495 GCA_905336975.1 Bombina variegata variegata
AAAACTCATAATCTCGCCGTTTGTTTACTACACAGAACTAAACATTTTCTGTTAAAATTGCAAGGTGTTTATTGTCCCTTTTAACAACTTTGCAAGCAAGAGATTAAAAAGTCACACAAAAAAATAGCAAGAGATAAAAAATACACAGCAGAGGTAGAACTGTCACTGGCTGGTAAATACACGGCACATATACAGACATCACTCATCTATTTAACAGGTTTGTACACTTCTTGAAACCTGTCTACAGGCTGTGGTACATACATTTTTATGGGCCACAAACAGTGTATGTGACATTTAGGATAGGCTGAGCGGGAAGAGCCACAGATCAAATTACCTCACATCGGAATCTTAGGAATTTGTCTGCGAGTTCTCCCTCCCCCTTTTACCTCAGGATGGCGTTAGTGGGGGAAATGTTCTCTTTATTAAGAGAAGCAGCAGAATCAAAGGGTCTGGCTTGGCTAGAAAGCCGGGTGAAGAAGATGCTGGGATGCCAAGCGGTTCCCGGATTCAGGAGGTGGAGCAGTAAAGTCCCGGCCAAGGTGGAGGGCTAAGCCGCCGACACGACTAAGCCCTGAGAGGGAGCGAGGGCCTGGAAAAGGCAGAAGAAGGAGCCCAAGTGCCGGTAGAGGATCCAGGAGGCCAGGTCCGGTGGCAGGTCAGGTGTTGGCTGAGGGAGCTGAGGTGGCAGTAGACCAGAGCGGCGGGGAGCGGGAGCGGCCTCAGCAAAAAAGCAGGTGAAGGGTAAGGCTGGGCCTAAAGTTTTACTGTACGGCCTGGAGGGGCCTGAGGGAAATGTGTTGCAGGCTGGAGTGTGGCCTTTGCAGGACAAGGGTGACGGTCCTATTGGATCTGATGACTTAATTCATGTGGCTGTGGTAACGGTTGGGCCTTCTGCCTTAGAGCCAATTGGAGGTTTTGATGCCTTGGGGGAAGGAGTTAGGGTGGAGGGAATATCTGAGGAGGATCTAGAAATAGCAGAGGTGGCTTCTCAGGTTAGTAAGGAGGGTATGTGTTGTCACAGGAAGTTAGGTAACATTGGGGAATGGGAGGTGGGGAATGCTGAGGTGTCAGAAGAGGAGTTGTGGGAAGATGTGGGTGACATGTCTCTTTATTTACATTCTTCTGAGGAGGAGTTTGTCCCTCAGACTCCTGAAAATCGTAGGCCTGTGGGTGGGGGTAGCCTGTCTGGGCCCTCAATGGGTGCATCTCATACACAGGGTGGGTTGGACCTTACAGCCTTTCACAGAGGGCCAGTTAGATTTCAGAAAAGGGGTGGTGAGGGGGCAGGTTTATCTTCTGTGGATTTATCTTTTGCAGGAAGAACGGATTCAAGGTCATGGTCGGCTGTTCAAGTGGGCCTTTTGGGTGAAACTGGAGATGACGGCCAGGAGGGTATAGCTCATGGACAGAGGCTAATGTTGACGGCGTTACTCAAAAAGGGTGCCAGGATGCAAGGAACGGGGGAGTTAGGATGAGCACGGCCTCTGGCTTAGCCCAGGTTACTTGTAGGGGTGGGCATGGGGGAGAAACTTATACTAAAAAATTTGCAAAGGGTAATAGTAAATGGCCCATTGGGCAAGGTGCAGGTGTGGTTGGGGCTAGGGGTAGATTGAGGAGAAGGGAAGAGGCAATGAGAGATGGTTCGGGGGGACTGGTGTTTCGGACCCTAAGAGAGGACGGGGCAAGACACACCCATGTCCCCGGGGGTTCATGGGGGAAGGAAGGAAGTGGGTGACATGTTGTGTGGGATTTCATGTGTACATGTTTTACAGGATCATTCACGGCAGCTCCAACAGCTGGGTACGGCGGGAATAGTTGCAGCAGCCAGTTATCCAGGTCATAGACAAAAAGTAACGGAGTCTCAAATAGTGAGTTCCAGGCTTTGGATAAACCACCATTAATGGGAACTCCTATTGAGGGCTTCCAGTAGGCGGAGAATTGGACAGGTGAGAAGATTACATTGCCTATAGACAATAAGGTTGTGGGAAAAGAGGGTGTGAGTGTGAATGTGGGTGACTCTGTGACGGAAAGTTGGTAGCGGGTTTGAGGGAATTGTTGTCTAAATTTGATGATTTTGGTATGTCAAGTATTCCACCAGTGGCTAGGTCGTGGATTGCCAATCCTGAGCAGGTGCGTGAGAGCTCTAGTGTTAGTATTGCAGCACAGGGTTCCACTGAAATGGTCCGGACTTTGGTGGCTGGCATTATTAGCCCCCCTGTGACTCAGTCTAGTTGGGTAGAGGCAAGTGGGGTTTCCAAGGTAGCCTCAGGGGGCGAAATTAAGGTTGCTGACACCGCTATGTCCAGGTCGTGTTTGTGCTCTATTGACCCGCTGGGTATGCATTTAACTGTTGAAGTTAAAGAATTTTGGAAGAGGGAGTTTATTGAACTTTTTCTCTCCTCCACTTGGATCAATTGTTTGAGATCCCAGAGGATTCTAAAAAAGACTCAGTTAAGAAGGAGGAGGAGGAAAGAAAAAAGCGATATAGACAATTGCCTAAAACGTTCATGAACTGGTTTCAGGCATTCGTGATTTATGCTAGCGTTTTAGCAGTTAAGTTTTCAGAGCAGGGTGCCCCACTTTTTTGCTACCTCGACGAGATAGCAGCGGCGCAGAGGACGTATGGTAGTATGGCTTGGTGGGCTCATGACGAGCATTTTCGTCAGAGGTTGTCAGTCAAGCCTGACATGAAAAGGGACGACCGAGATATGGGGCTCTGGTTAAAAATTATGACCCCTCTCATGAGCTCTCAGCCCTTTTGGGGTGGTGCCGGTAGTCAATATACCACAGGGTCATCGGCAACAGTTAAAAAAGGTTTTTGTTTTGCATTCAATGACAAAGGGTGTAAATTTGGAGCTTCCTGAAAATTAAGGCATGAATGCTCAGGATGTGGTGGATCACACCCTTATGTCAAGTTTTTTAAGAGGAGCAAGCCAGCTGGAGGCTCAGATGGGCTTGAAAAGGGGGGCAACCCCAGTGAGGTTAAAAGAGATGGAGCAGTGCAAGTTCAGAATGATACACCATTTGTCATTTCCAAAAGGGCAGTTGGTGAATGACGGCATTCCCGAGGACTTGTCATCTGTATCGTATGCATCCTTTGATCAGGCAATTCGGTTGGTTAGGGAGGCTGGTCGATTTGCTCTATTAGCAAAACTCAACATTGAGGCTGCTTTCAGGTTGTTACCGGTTCCCCCAACGTCTCATCACTTGCTGGGGTGCTATTTTGATGGCTCGTATTATATTGACTTATGCCTGCCCATGGGGTGTTCTATTTCCTTTTCGCTCTTTGAATGCTTTAGTTCTTTTTTGGAATGGGTGATTCAAGTCCAGTCTGGCTTACAGTCATCAGTTCACTACCTTGACGACTTCCTTTTTGTTGGTCCGGCAGGTATGGAGGTTTGTGAATCGTTGATAGTCGTTTGTTGTCAGGTGGCTATAGATTTTGGGGTTCCTATTGCGAGAAAGAAGTCGGAAGGCCCGACCACGTCTCTTATTTTTTAAGGGATAATTATTGATTTTGTAAGAATGTAGTGTAGGCTTCCTGATGATAAAGTTGTGGACTTGGTTTGCATTATTCAGAGTTTCTTGGCAGTAGAAAAGTTTACCCTGAGGGAACTGCAGTCTTTGGTTGGAAAACTTAATTTTGCTTGCAAAATTATTCCTCTTGGGCGAGTGTTTTGTAAGTGGTTGTCTATGGCTACGGCAAAAGTAGCATTGCCTCCTAATTTTGTTAGACTGAATAAGGAGCATAGGGATGATTTGAAGATCCAGAGTATGTTTCTGAAGCAGTTTAATGGGTCATCCTTGATTCAGGAGAGGAAGATGTCCAATACAGAATTGGGATTAGTGACGGATTCTACTGGGGCTCATGGTTTTGGGGCCTATTTCCAAGGGCACTGATGCGTGGCACCTTGGCCAGACTCTTGGGTTTCTTGTGGTTTGGTGCGAAACCTAGTGTTTTTGGGGCTGTTTCCCATGGTTGTCTCTTTGTATGTGTGGGAGGCGGATTTTTTTAACAAGGCGGTGGTTATTTATTCGGACAACATGGGTGTTGTGTCTGCATTAAACAGCCTGTCGGCCTCGTCTCCATCAGTGCTGCGTCTGTTGAGGTTGCTTGTGTTTAAGTGTCTGAAGTTGAATGTGTTATTTAGAGCTAAACACATTCCGGGTGTGTGTAACTCAATTGCAGATGCTTTGTCTCGTTTTCAGTGGCAGCGGTTTCGAGATTTGGCTCCGCAAGCAGATGCGGAAGGGTTGCAATATCCGGAGCAGCTGTGGAGACTTGGGGCGGAGGATTGGCTGGATTGGTGAGGTCATCTTTAGCACCTGGTACCTGGTCTTCGTATTCTAGAATTTGGTGGGAATGGGACATGTGGTTAGCTAAGGCAGGTGTTCATGAGGTTCAGGACAGGCTTGTAGGTTTTTTGCTAGAATGGATGTGGCATTGGAAGTGCTTAGGGTTGTCAGCCTCAACTATGGATAATAAACTAGTGGCATTAGCATTTTGCTTTAAACTTTTAGGATTTGAGGATGTAACCAAGTCTTTTTGTGTGAGGCAGGTATTGAAAGGCATGAAAAAGAAGGGCTCAGTGAGGGACAGCAGAAGGCCTATTACGTTTGTTTTATTGGAACGGCTTTATGAGGCACTAGAAGATGTTTGCACCTCTGAGTTTGAGGTTTGTTTATTTCGTACGGCCTTTGTCTTGGCCTTTTTCGGGGCATTTCGTATTTCTGAACTGATTAGTGCAAGTAAGCAGAGGCCGAGTGATTTGAGAGTAGAGGATGTGTCATTTTCAGAGGCGAGGGTGGATATTTTGCTATGAGGAAGCAAAACTGACTAATATGGTAGGGGAAAAACTGTCGTGCTGTTTCCAAGTGGAATGGGGGTTTGTCCTTGCAAAATGTTGGGGCAGTTTTTGCAGTTGCGCCCACAATTGGGAGGCCCATTATTAATTCATGGGGATAGGAGTTTCCTATCACATTTCCAATTTAGGGCGGTGCTCTCTAAAGCTCTTGAGACAGTAGGTGTGAAGTCTTCAGAGTTTGGGTCCCATTCCTTTAGGATTAGGGCCACTATGGAGGCGTCAATGTTGGGGTTGAGTGAGAATGTGTTGAGAAACATTGGGAGATGGGGGTCTAAAAGATTTAAATTGTATGTTCGACCGGAAATGAGAGTGTAAAGGGTTATATTTACTTGTTTTGTTCTAGGTATCAAGAGAATTTGGTTGGTGGGACATTCATTTATTTATTGGGCAAGGAGAGCAGCGGCAATGAAAGTAGACAGCCTACAGTTAGGTTTGTTGGCTTCGGCCTGGGAGGTAAAATGGTTGGGGGTGAGGTGTCTGACATGGGGTTGTGTGTTACCACTAGTTGTGGACTACTGTAGGAGGTTTACACCCCCTGATGTTTTAATAGTACATGCAGGTGTCAATGACTTGGGGTTCATGCCCCAGAGGGAACTAGTGAGAATAATAAAACGGGACTTAGGTAAATTGCAGGATTTGTTTCCCGAATTAACAATTGGTTGGTCCGATATTGTTCCTAGAATGGTGTGGAGGGAGGCATGGGACCCAATTAAACTGGATAGCAGTAGGAAGAAAGTGAATACATTAATTGGGTCCTTTATTAGAAGGATTGGAGGGGTAGTGGTCCATCATAGGGATTTGGAAGAGGTTGGTCAAGGGAAATTTTACTTGAAGGATGGAGTCCATTTAAATGATTTTGGTTTGCAGCTATTTATTTTGGATTTTAATGAGGCTCTGAAGGTTATATGAGGTGGTGGCAGGACTGGGCTGATAAATCAGGCCAGTCGTTGGTGGGGGTGCTAGTTCGGGTTTAGATGTAAAATATGGCCATAAGGATAAGGGTAATTTTTGCCTCCCCACGGGTTGGGAGTACATGGGTGTACTTATAGGGGCAAGGGGTCCTCTATAGGTAAATTATTAGATGTGGAGTTAACGGACTCAACCGGGAAAGGTAGTGTCCAGAGGAAGGACGGCCAGAATACGAATAGGGGAACTAGCACCGCTTACTGGTTTCAATAGAAAAATAAGGTTTGCATTAAGAACAGTCACCTAGATTACGAGTTTTGAGCGCTATAGGGAATGTAAAGAACTTGAAAGTACAAAAAAAGGCGAGGCAGGGGAGCGCAATAAAAATTAAGAGCATCAAGTTTATTAAACAAAAAGGATAAAATGACAACAGTCAAATCATAAATGGTACAAAAAAGCCGGTGTAGGTCTTACGCGTTTCAGCTTACGCCTTCCTCATAGACCGTGACCAGTCACTGGCGGCAACATAAGTACTCTCAAAATTGCTTAACACCTGTTACATATTCTACGTAATCAGCTGAACCTTAAAGAGACATACCCTACTGTATACCTGTGCTGCTCTAAGTAAACGTTAAATATGAACGATAACTAATATGCTTATGTTGTCTCTTGCAACTGGAATGGGATGTAGCCAAATACATATAATATAATATTTGTAACAAGCCCTGGAAATGAAGATACCAAAACTACTCGTATTATACAAAAAATGAAAGTAAGCATAATATGGCTAATTCTAAAGCCAACAGATACATATATGTTAATCACTGTTCCAACTGGCAATGGACAGGAGACAGAGCTGTGGAAATAAATATGGCTGGTCATATGGAGTCTCAGAGCACCAATTAAATGTGCTCTTAAAAGAAACATAAACATTAGCCTATAGCCCAAAATATTCAGTGTTAAACTGTGTGGTAGCTCAATATCTTGTGTCCAACATCAGTAAATTCACGATTACGAACAGTGATATATGAAAGCATAGGCTTAGAAAGATCTAGTTACATAGAACATTAGTAAAAAGAACCAGTCTGGAACATCTATAATTCACTCAGCTTCTTATGTGGGGACATAGTATTTTGTTGAGGACAAGATGAAAAATTACAGAATCACTTATATACCAAAAAGCACATGTATATACACAAGTATACAGGATATTATGCATGATAATAATTTTTATAGAGATGTACAAGACAGATTACAAATAAAGATTAAATGGATAAAATTCAACAGATAAATAAAACTGAGTTGGACAAAATATATAATAATAAAGAATATAGGACACTGGATGCATTTGCTAAAGTAACCAATATCATAAGGATAATGAACTCCAACATATTGTAGCGGTTAGAGCAATATGATCATCCCGTGCCCTTATAAATACTATATGGGGATGTTAAGGTTAAGTTGAAATTACAGAGATTTATCTCCAACAATTTATGAGATCGGTCTGTATGTTGAGACCATCTGGTGCCCTGGATTTAAGTTTAAATATCCAAAAGGCCTCTCTAGTTTGTAGCAAATTATCTCTGTCCCCTCCTTTCCATGGCATCTTAACATGTTCAATCACTTGCCACTTAAGATATTCTATATTACCAGCATGGGCATTTTTAAAATTAAGTGCTACCTGGGAGTCAGGGGAGTCTGATTTTACATCCCTAAGATGCTCCTTAACCCTTTCCCTGGCCTCCCTTGTAGTAAGCCCAACATACTGCACTTTACAGATGATACATGTAACTAGATAAATTCCAAATGTGGAACGGCAGTTGGTATATGCATCAATGGAAAAAAAACCTTTGTGTCACTGTTGACTGAAATTGTTTGCCTACTTGAGTATATGTGCATGCCTTACAGTTGCCATATCCACATCTGTAATGACCTTTGCATTGGAGCCAACTACTGCCTTGTAATTTTTTTGTTTTTTATCTCACTGGGGGCCAGGATATTACCTATTGTCTTGTTTCTCCTGGAAACACATTTACATCCTTTCTGAACCCAGGGGTAAAGATCCTGGTCCCCTTGTAAGATAGGATTTTTTTTTATATAATGTTGGTTATATCATCAAATTGATTGCTATAATTAGTCACAAATATTGGTGTATCATTAAACTTGTCTTTATTGGTATTCTTGCTTCTGGACAGCAGTACTTGTCTGTTCAATAAGTCTACTTCTTTGGAGGCCCTATCGATCAAACTTTCAGAGAAACCTCTTTTCCAAAAACGCTCTCTTAAGATAGCTGACTGCTCACAGTATTCTGCTTCTGTTGAGCAGTTCCTTTTAAGCCTCATGTACTCTCCTTTTAGCATCCCATAATGTGTGTGCTTGGGGTGCATACTCCTAGAATGTAATACGCTATTCCCAGCTATCGGTTTCCTATGTAGTGTGGTATTTATGATATTGCCATTACCCAAAATTACCAAATCTAGAAATTCTATTTGATCAATGTTGATTACACTAGTGAATTTCAAGCCAACTGTATTGACATTGATGTCATGTACAAAAGACTTTCTTTTCAACACTGACCCCCTCCAAATGAAGAGGAGGTCATCGATGTACCTTTTGTACATCACAATATTCCCCCTCTGGGGGCAGCCATCCCCAAAGACGTGGGACAGCTCCCACCAACCCATATAAAGGTTGGCAAAAGCTGGCACAAAAGTTGCCCCCATTGCCTTCCCACGCCTCTGTAGATAGAACTGGTCCCCAAAGGAGAAATAATTGTGTGTTAGAAGGAAGAACAGTACCCTCAGTATAAAGCGTATATGTAATACTTCATATTCTGTAAATTCCTCAAGGAAGAATTTAATAGCCTCCATATCTCTATCAAGTGGAATACTGGAATAGAGGCTAACCACATCAATGGTCATCCATATATAATCCTGTTTCCATTCAACACTCTCCAACATAGTCAATAGTTCCTTAGTATCTTTCAAAAAAGAAGGAAAAATTCTCACCAAGGGCTGTAATATCTTTTCCATCCATTTCCCCAAGGGTTCTAGCAGGGACCCTATGCCTGAAACAATGGGTCGTCCCTGCATATTTTCCAAAGAATTATGTGTCTTGGGGAGATGATGGAAGATGGGTACCCTGGGATCCTGTACCTTCAAAAACTTGCATGTCTCCGCATCCATAACACCTAATTCCCTACCTTCATCAAGGATAGTAAACAGGCTCTTCTGGAAGCTAATAGTAGGGTCAAAGTCAAGTGGTGTGTAAACGTCAGTATCTTCTAACTGTCTTAGGGCCTCCTGAACGTAATCCACCTTATTTTGAACTACTGCATTGCCCCCTTTATCACTTTGACGTATCACTATGGAATCATTGCTCTTGAGATCATTTATAGCTTTGATCTCTTCTTTAGTAAGGTTATTTCTGATAGTAGGAGGCGTATGCTGTAACGTTTCAAGTACTACTTGTGGAAGACTTCCAGAAATATACCCCTTGTACGTGTGGGATAAAAGCTAGAGGATTGTTTGAATTTTATATTAGGGTTCTCATTCTGTTTAGACTCTATTTCTAATCTCAACAGTTGCAAGTAATCGTTAGCCTCATTAAAGGAGACATCCACTCTCCTGTGTTCCTTCTGCACTCTTATTCATATCAGGAGTTTGCTTGAAGAACTTTTTTAGGGTGAGGCGTTATTTAATTCCCTATAGTGCTGATATAACAAGTTTAAAAAAACACTTCTTGTGCGGGCAATATGGAGATTTTAAGCTCCATACCGCTCCCAAAACAAGCACTGTGTTTGACGTGCTTGTGCACGCTTTACCCATAGACATCAATGGAGAGAGCCGGCAAAAAAAAAAGTCTAACACCTGCGATCGCGGAAACAAAAGCTACGTAACGCATCACCATTGATGTCTATGGGGAAGATAAAATACAGTTTAAACCAAACACCCTAACATAAACCCTGAGTCTAAACACCCCTAATCTGCTGCCCCTGACATCGCCGATGCCTGCCCACAGTTATTACCCCTAATCTGCCGCTCCCGATATTGCCGCCACCTAAATAAAGCTATTAACCCCTAACCCTCTGGCCTCCCATATCACTACCACTAAATAAAACTATTAACTCCTAAACCGCCAGCCCCCCACGTCGCAACAACCTAAATTAAACTATTAACCCCTAACCCTAACGTAACCCTAACCCTAACACCCCCTTACTTTAACATAATTAAAATAGATCTAATTAAAAGTTACTATTATTAACTAAATAATACCTATTTAAAACTAAATACTTACCTGTAAAATAAAACCTAAGCTAGCTATAATATAACTAATAGTTATATTGTAGCTAGCTTAGGTATTATTTTTATTTCACACGTAAGTTTATATTTATTTTAACTAGGTAGACTAGTTAGTAAATAGTTATTAACTATTTAATAACTACCTAGTTAAAATAAATACAAACTTACCTGTGAAATAAAACATTAGCTACCTTACACTAAAACCTAACATTACAAAAAATAAAAAAACACTAAAATCACAAAAAATTAAAAACCTACCATTACAAAAAAACCATAACGAAATTATCCAAAAAAATAACGATTATTCCTATTCTAATATCCTTTAAAAAAAAAAAAAACACACCCCATAATAAAAAAGCCTAATCTAGAATAAACTACCAAGGGCCCTTAAAAGGGCTTAGGTTATTTTAGATTTAGTTTTTT
>CAJPDP010031743.1:0-13658 GCA_905336975.1 Bombina variegata variegata
ACAGTGCACTTACCGATAGCTTCTAGAGGGTGTTAGTTCGTGTGTGCCATATAGATAACATTGAGCTCACACACATGGAGTTACCTAGGAGTCAGCACTGATTGGCTAAAATGCAAGTCTGACAAAAGAACTGAAATAAGGGGCAGTGTGCAGGTGCTTAGATACAAGGTAATCACAGAGGTAAAAAAAAGTATATTTATATAACCGTATCTATCTTTTTAAACAATAAAAATTCTGAAGTAGACTGTCCCTTTAAGGGTACAAAACTTTTTTTTATATTAAATGATCTACATGGAAAACTGATGGCACATTCTAAATAAAATTTAAAAAAGAAATTGTGTATATAGCTAAAATGCCTTAATCAGTAAAACAGATATGTAAAAATTTGTCTGCCCATCCTTTTAAAAATATCCAAATCACACATAATGAACTAAATGCAGTATAAGTATAGCCATCATGCACAGCATGATTGATATATCTAACTTAAGGAGAATATTATTAATGTTTTCACCCAAATTGATATTTTATCAAAACAGAGACCACAATATACTGTGTATGGTACACCCTATGGTGAGAGTAGCATGCAACAGATATCATAACTAAAACCTCATTTGAAATATCAGGTCAACAAGAGTTCAAACACTGGGTCGACACAAAGAAACTCTTGAGCAGTTTTAAGCCCACTCCAGTCTTACACCACAGAAAATATCTATAAATTTAACACTGGAAAAGAAAACTGAAGGCTCTGATTTGGTCTCTGATTTTGTGGGTTCTGCTTCTGTAAAGTCTGAACAACAATTTCACTCCAAGCTGGAGAGTTTTTGAGAACTTGGCCCTTAGAAGGTTGCATTTAAGGGTCCTCTTTCCTGCCTCTCCCCTTTTCAAACCATCCTAAATGCCTCTGCCAGGCTAATCCACCTTTCCCACCGCTCTATATCTGCTGCCTCTCTCTGTGAGTCCTTTTACAGGCTCCCCATTCAAAGCAGAATAAAATTCAAAATTCTCACCCTGACCTACAAAGCCCTTTCCAACATCGCCCCCCACTTCCTTTGCCTCACTAATCAACAAATATAGTTCAAACCTCCCCCTAAGGTCCGACAATGACCTACTCCTTGCATCTTCTACAATCACCGTTTCCCATTCTAGACTGCAGGACTTCTCTCGTGTGATACCAACCCACTGCAATGCACTACCTCGCGCTGTCCAACTTTCCCCTTAATTGTCCTCCTTTAAATGCTCCCTAAATACATTTTTTTTCAAGGAAGCCTACTACCCAAATCAGTAACAAATTAATTCCACGAGAATAGGGCCCTCAATTGTGTATTTGTTTGATAAATTTTGTCTTGGCTCTTAAAAATATTGTATCAAACATATACTTTATATTTTATACCTATGGACAGTGCTGCAGAGTTTATTGTCACTTTATAAATAAAGTATAATAATAATAACAATATAATACTAATAACTTTGGATCTTTCACAATATAGTTGCCACTGGCCACAACATTGTTGTATACAGGATAGTGTAACATTAATTACGAGTGGTGCACTAACATTTGCATGAGAGAGATATTGAGGTTTATTGTGGCTGTTAGCGTGCGTCATAAGTAATAAGCATATTACAAGTTGAAAGTAAACATGTTCGCTCGAGCACAATTGAATTTAACGCGAGTCAGGTTATCGCAACCTCAGAGCTCTTGTAAACTGTTTTGCTTGAATAAAATGTTGCACAAAAAAATGTGCGTGTAAATATGTATTAATGTATTTATGTATTTATATATATATATATATATATATATATATATATATAGTAATAGGAAAAACAAGATGCAGACGACTTCTCCAATTCCAAAACTCGATTTATTTCAGGTATAAAAAATCCATGAATGCATGATCAAAGAACAAGTCTCACAAAACCAGCGTTAACTTGAGAAAAACTGCTGCTGACATGTTTCGCCAGTCAAGGCGTAATCATAGCTACAGATAAAATCCCTGCTTACCTATTTAAGGCAGCTGGGAGAACTCAATTGGTTAAATTGCAATTGACAAGGTATGCTGTAATGGGTATTTAACCCTGTATTCACTTCAAACACTTTAAACATAAAGCCCTCTGTTTCACAACTTATAAGTTCCTATCCACATACATTTAACAATAATTAGTATGTTTGCAGCTCTGTGCATATATACAAATATATGGTTTAGAGCATAATTGGGACAAGTTGAGACACAATTGTTACTCACTAGACAAAGGTAACATTAGAGATACTGACTACATGATATATTTCCTAGTCTAATAAAACTAATCTTTGGTTATCATTTTATGATTTTATGTGTCATAAATATATAAGTTCATATATGCTAATATATAGGATATTTGGACCACAGGATAAGCAGCAAGCATTTAATGTATGTACACACACTTAAAGAGAAGTGCAGAAAACCTGCTTAAAAACTCTGTATAAAGTAACCAATTAGGACCCAAATGTGTATAAAAACAAAGAAACACTTATATAAAAAAATGTGATATAAGAAAAGAAAGTACAATAAGGCACATGTGTAATTCTTACTGCGAAAGAGGGAGATGCACATAATACAAAAAATAATTTCCAAAAGTTTATTAGATCATATTCGGAATTCAGACCCAAGGGTACTCGGGTCTGAAGTTTAAAAATCCAGTACATCTCCCTCTTTCGCAGCAATTGATCACGGTCGCCTCCTCTGGGAGGGCTATACACTCTTTCTATAGCTTGCCATCTTAGGCTGCTAATGTCTTTATTATGAAAACGTAAAAAGTGTCTGACCAATGGTGTGCTGGCCTCTCCTGCTTGAATGGTGGACAAATGGTTGCGAATACGAACCTTCACTTCATTTGTGGTTAAGCCTACATACTGTAGATGGCAAAATGTACAGGTGAGTAAGTAAACAACATAAGTTGAGGTACATTTCAGACAACTGTTGATGGGAAAAGTGTCACCAGTAACTTCTGATCTAAAAATGTTTGATACCATAATATACTCACATACCCACATACCCATACAGTCTGCATTTGAACAAGCCTTTATGAACCAACCAAGAACTGGTGGGTCTGTTCAATTCAGTATGACCCTAATGAATTGTGCCGAGGGTGACAGCTATTGGCAAGCAACAATGCAACAATGCATTACCAGCTGTGGGTTTTCGATAAACCTTGCTGATGATCTTTCCTTGTTCCGTTCCTTCTAAGGAAATATCCAAAAAATCAATGGTGTTGTTACATAACTCGAAAATGAATTTGATACCAACATCATTGATGTTCAAAAAAGCAACAAATTCTGAGAAGTCTGAGTACCCGCCCATCTAAATGAGGAGGAGGTCATCAATGTAATGTCCATAATACTGGATCATATGCCTATGGGAGTTACTATCTCCATAGATGTGGGACAGCTCCCACCAACCCATAAAATGGTTGGCATAGGAGGGGGCAAACTTAGCCCCCATAGCTGTCCCACATCTCTGAAGATAGAACTCCCCCTCAAATTTAAAATAGTTATGGGTAAGCAGGAACCTCAGCACCCTCAGAATATATTTTTGAAAGTCCACACTGAAATCAGAATGGTTTTTAAGAAAGAATGACACAGCTTCCAAACCTTCTTAATGTGGAATTGAAGAATATAGTGCAACCACATCAATGGTGGCCCATCGGTATGAACCAAAGTTCCATTTCTTCGATTCAAGTAACTCAATAACATGCTTAGTATCGCTAAGATAACTAAATAGCGACAGTACAAATGGTTGAAGGATTCCATCCATCCATTGTGACACATGTTCCGTCAAAGAGCCAATCCCACTAACAATGGGGCGTCCTTTCACTTCTGTAAGTGATTTGTGTATCTTTGGAAGATGGTGGAAGATGGGCACTATTGAGTGATCAACGCATAAAAACTCAAAAGTATCAGAGTCAAAATGCCCATCCTACAAACCATCATCCAAGATGCCCAAAAGTTCTCGTTTATACACATGGGTGGGGTCAGCCAAAGGGGTATAATTTTCAGTATTCTGAAGTTGACTAAGAGCTTCTTGAACATAATCAGTTCTATTAAGAACCACGATAGAACCACCCTTGTCTGCTGAGCGCACAACAATGTCTTCCCTAGTTCTGAGTTCTTCCAGGGCCAATTTCTGTTGTCTAGTTAAATTAGAATTGATCTTTTTTTCAGCTGTTTTCAACGCTGATAGATCATATTCAACCCTCTTAAAAAAGGTTTCTAATACTTGGCCTCTAGTATGTATAGGGTAGAAATCAGAGGGATTTTTAAAGCTACCACAAAAGTTAAAATTGTTGAGCTTGATATCCAAACTACCCTCTCTTAATAAATGCTCTAGTGTGAGAGTATCGCAGACCTCACTAAATGTTTGTTTATGTCTTGCGTCACTCAGTATAGGTGGTACTACTATACTAGGAGGTGTAGTGTTGGAGACTAACAAATCGGATTCTCCTTGATAACATTTCTTTGAAGTGATATTTCTTATCAATTTATTGACATCCAAAAGTGTTTTAAAAATATCAAAATTACTAGTTGGAGAAAAATTTAAACCAAAGCTAAGTACAGATAGCTGAGTTGAGGTAAGTATTTATCTCGACAAATTCACAACATTATCAGTTACTTGTACTTCTGTTGTCCCCTGTTCCCTCTGTTGCCTCTCAATTGATAATGGTCTTGACTCTGTTGTGTCCCAGGTCCTATCCCTGTTTTCTGGGGAGGGAGACAAAAAACCTGAGCCAAATTCAATTTATCTTCATTTGTAGCAAAAGGTCCCTGTGTCTGTGCACCCACTGTGTCTGTTACGTAAATATATTTTGAATCCACAGCAATAGAGCCAGGATTAGAGTCTTTTGGTCTAACCACTTGTACTTGGGATGTATATATATATTACACAAAATACCATCAGATATATGTAGAAATAAGTATTTGTGAATAAATATAACATTCTTTTATGTGAAGAACATTGGAATGTGAAATATTCATATTTTCATGTCGGGTTAGCTCACTTGAATGAGATCAGGCTTGCACACAAGTAGGGTGTTTCTTTCCACTTTTCGTGCTCCATTGAAGTTTCTAGGAGAATACATTGAAGCAATCACGATATTGAAACTTCGGCTTTTTGTGTGTGTCAGGTTATCACTCGAGCAAAAACGTTTTAATTTCAATGCGCATGGTATCCAACACACGCAAAAAAGCCAAAGTCGAGCACATGAGCGGGAGTGATAAATAGTGCTCCACTTGTAATCTAGCCCTATATTGGTATGGAATAACTGTGAAACTGTGTACATGCTCACTGTATTATGTGATTTGCAGTGCTTTGCTCAGCATGTACATTAAACATTTGTATTTTAGTGTAATGATACTCTAATATTGGGCCGGATTATGCTCCTGCTCATGCACTAACTTTGCTAGAAGTAAGCTTTTTGTGTGTGTCGGGTAGCGCTCATATTACTAGTAGACAGTAAACAGTTTTCATATGAGCGCTAACCTGATGCGTTCAAAAAGCCGATAAGGAGGATCACACTAAAGAGCAGACAATTAAGAAACTCTGCGTGCAAAAGAAATAGCCATCAAAATAAAACCTTCCAAGAAAGCAAATTGATATCAAGAGAATGCATAGGCTCAAAAGGAGTGTGTTGTAAAACTTTGAGAACAAGATTAAGACAGCAATAGGCTTGAAGACAGGTTTGATTCTAACCGTGGCTTGAACAAAAGATTGTATATCAAGCAAACGTGCCAACTTCCTATGTAACTAAACCGAAAGAACCAAAATCTGGCCCTTGAGAGAACTAGGCGAAATGCACTTTTCAAGCCATACTTGTAAAAATGAAAAAATATGTGGGATTGTCACCTTGTTCCAAGAAAACACATGTTCTGCACACCAGGATAAGTACACTCTCCAAACCTTGTGGTATATGCACCTGGTCACAGGTTTAAGTGCCTGATCTAAAGTATCAATCACAGACTCAGAGAATTCTCTCTGAGCTAAAATCATCCATTAAATCACCATGTATTCAGCCTCAGATAATCTAGATTTTGATAGAAGAACAGCCCCTGAGTAAAGAGATCCAGTCTCTGAGGAAGATGCCATGGAGGAACAGACGACAAGCCTATGAGACCTGCATACCAAGTCCTTCGTGGCCACGCAGGAGCTATCAGAATCGCAGAGACTCTCTCCTGTTTGAGCTGAGCTATCACACGTGGAGGAAGCACAATCGGGGATACAGATCAACTAGACGGTAACCCCCGTGATCAGCTAATGCATCGATCAAGTCTGCCTGAGGATCCCTCGATCTTAAGCCGTGTCTCGGAAAGCTTGAAAATTAGATGAGAGGCCATGAGATCTATCTCTGGCAATCCCCACTGGAGACCATCTCGTTGAAGACCTCTAGATAATCCACCTCCCAATTTTCTACTCCCAGGATGTGGATTGTGATATTAGACTTTATGCCCAGTCTAGCATGCAAGCTACTTTCTGCATTGCCAACAAGCTGGGAGTTCCACCTCAATGATTGACATACACTACCATAGTGACATTGTCAGATTGAAATAAAATAGACTGGCTGGAACCCAACTGGGGCCATACCCTTAAGGCATTGAAAATGGCTTTGAGCTCCAGAATATTTATGGGGAGATGTGTCTCCTGAGCAGACCACATTCCTTGAGCTCTCAGATCTCCCCATTCTTCCCCCCCAACAAGACAGGCTTGCGTCTGTGTTGAATATCTCCCAGGGTGGCCGGAGGAAACTCCCTGCCCTGAAAAAAGCGTTTGGGGCACATCCACCAAGAAAGAGACTTTCTGGTGACCGGATCCAAAGTTATCACTTGAGAGAGATCTGAGTGATCCTTGTTCCATTGCCTGAGCATGCACAAATGTAGAGTTCACAAATGAAAGCATGCCAATGGCATTGCATCCGAGGCTGCTATCATAAACCCACTACCTCCATACATTGAGCAACAGAAGGTGGACTGGAGATATCAACAAGATGATTGAAGCTTGATCTTGCGTTCTGTAAGATAAATTTTCATAACCACCGAATCTATAGTGACACCTAGAAAATGTACTCTTGTATGTGGAAAAACAAGAAGAAAAAAAGAGGGTGCCTAATCGTGAAGTATCTCAAACAAAACGTGATGTATAGCGATTATTCAAAAATTCTTACTCACAAACATACAAGCACAGAGAGTGCTATCAAAGGCAGGCTGAACTGTTAGGAGCTGTCTAGCTAGCTCACACAACATGTCAAATATAGATCCTTCGAAGAGCTCTCAATAAAGCTTAATCTCCTGCTGTACAAGTCAGTCAGCCTCCTTCCCAATTTGGGTCAGCATTTGTACCAAGGTGCCGAGTAGCTCATGAATCAAAGTATTAGGAGTGTGTTAGTACCAATCTGATCGTTGGTCTAACAGTGGGCTCAAAGTTTGCACGACATGGTAAGTGTAATGAGCGCAAAACAACAAATTTTCCCCGAAATATATTAGGATCAGATCCCAGGTGCGTAGAAATTTGTTTAATAAAATCAAGTTAAAATATAACACACAACGCGTTTCTCTGTTCTAAGACCGTTTCATCAGGTGTATACTTACAAGTGTCTAATGCTCCATTTAAACACAGATCTATTGGCGTGCCCCAATAACAAGTGCGCATGTGTGAGATCTTAGTGTGATGTCATGATGACCCAACCCACTACCACACCAATGAGCTTCATTACTTATTTTGAGTCTCCAATAAAGTTACATGACGGCTAAAGGGAGGTAAGGACATATGTATATATCGATCCTAATATTGAATGGGTAATAATTGGACCTGCATGTTAACAATGTTATAGAGGCACCCAAAACGCTGAAAAATAACCTAACCTAATACAAAAACATACCAAATCTATGCTATTAGTGAAAGAGGACACAATATAAGTACAGAGCAGCAATGTGTCAGCGTGTCCATACAAATTGACTCTCAACAATATAATACCAAAAATGACAGAACATATTAGAAATGGGGACTACCTATAGTTAATAAAAAATATGTGAGTATCTTTGTCTCAACTGTCTGATTCTATTGACACCCCCAATGCCTTGGAATAAACTCTATAGGGGTGATCTTAAGTGTATCTCCTATACCTCCTATGTCTGGGCTTGTATGTTTGTAAGTTTGAATTTTTCACTAATCACTATACATCACATTTTGTTTGATATACATCATGATTAGGCGCCCTCTTTTTTCTTCTTGTTTTTTACAGACTGATTTGACGATCTACCATGTTGAGATTCGGATTTGGAGGAGGAAGCAGCCTGCTTTTTTAACACTTTTTCTTATTATGAATATATTTGATAGACACCATATACATTACTTTTTGATATACAATATATATCATATTTTACTATTCACAATTATTTTGTTAGGTCTCCCCCTATACTAAGGGCATTTTTCCTAATTCACTTGAATCCTGTAGATTTTATAGTAATTATTTAGATTGGCGCATTCAGTTTTTGAGGTTTGTACACATTAACTTTTCTTTTCTATATTAACCTTCCAGCCATGAGTCTGAAGATACCAGAGTAACTTCTCAGTGTGAGCAGCCGCTAATTGTGAAGATAAAGCCTGAACCAATATTTCATCCAAGTTTGGAGCCACCGCAATATCCTGCAGCTTGACCACATCAAGTAGGGCTCCCAGCACCTCCTTAAAATCTCTGGCAGTGGCCAGATTTAAAGGTAGGGCAGTAAAATTGTAATGCTGGTCCATAAAGGCAAACTTGAGGTACTGAAAGGGATCCGGTGAATTGGAATGTGAAGGTACATGTTCATCAAGTTTATTTTATTCATGAGTAGAATTTGCAAAGCATGCTAATGGCATTGCGTCTGAGGCTGCTATCATAAGACCCATTACCTCCATACATTGAGCAACAGAAGGTTAAAAAGTGGACTGGAGATTTCAACAAGCTAATTGCAGCTTGATCTTGAGTTGTTCTGTCAGAGAAATTTTCATAACCACCGAATCTATAGTGACATCTAGAAAATGTAATCTCATATGTGGAACAAGATAACTCTTTTCTATATTTACCTTCCAGCCATAGGTCTGAAGATACCAGAACAACTTCTCGATGTGAGCAGCATCTAATTGTGAAGATAAAGCCTGAACCAATATGTCATCCAAGTTTAGAGCTGCCGCAATACCCTGCAGCCTGACCACATCAAGTAGGGCTCCCAGCACCTTCGTAAAAACACTGTCAGTGGCCAGATTGAAAGTAGGGCTGTGAAATGTTAATGCTTGTCCATAAAGGCAAACTTGAGGTACTGAAAGTGATCCGGGTGATTTGGAATGTGAAGGGAAGCATTCTTCAAGTCCATTGTATTCATGAGTTGACCCGGTTAAACAAGAGGAAGGATGGACCTAATTGTCTCTATCTTGAAGGAGGCAACCCATACAAACTTGTTTAGATACTTTAGATCTAAGATAGGGTGAAAAGTTCAGGGTTTTTTGGAACAATGAAAAGGTTGATATAAAATCCCTTTCCCCTCTCTCCCTGGGGAATGGGAACAATAACATGAGAACAATAACCCTCATGGATTGCAGATCCTGAACACAATGCTGGAAGGCAAATTTCTTTCTGGATTTCTTGAAATGCGAGACAAGAAAAACCTGCCACTTGGAGGTCGACAGCGGAAACCTATTCTGTAGCCTTGAGAAACAATATCCTGAATCCAAGGGTCCTGAGCAGACTGAGTCCTAATCCATGAAATAGGTTTAATCTGCCCACTACTGGAGTCACCACCTGGCCAGGGGCCACCCCTTTATGTGGTCTTGGTATCAGAAATCGACTTCTTGGACTGCTTGTTCTTGTTCCATAAGGGATTTGGTTTCCAAGTACTTCTGGAAGTTTCAGATTTACTTGAAGAAGAGTTTTTTTTCATCTTGTTCTGACATAAGGGACGTAAATGCCCAACTGCTTTTCCCTTAGGTCAAGTCTTTTTATCCTGAGGAAGGAAAGCACCCTTCCTGCCAGTGACTGTTGAAATGATAGAATCCAAACCAGGACCAAATAAAGACTAACCCATGAAGGCCAAAGATAGAATTCTAGATTTGGATACCATATCCACTGAAAATTACTTTAGCCATAGAGCACTTCTGGCTAACACAGCAAAGCTGGTATTTTTAGCATAAATGCAAACAATTTTTATGATTGCCTCACAAATAAAGGAATTTTAAGCACCTGAATATGGTCCTGTATCTCCACCATTATTAATTCTGAAAAAGAGTCACACCAGAAATCTTCAGCACCAGCTACTGCTGCAATGTTAACTGCAGGTTGGAAGAGAAGACCTCCCAGTACAAAAATCTTTCTCAGATATCCTTTCAGCTTCCTATACATAGGATCCTTAAAGGATGTACTGGGGAATAGTAGTATGCTTAGCTAAGGTATAAATAGCTCCATCCATCTTAGGCAAAGTGTTCCATAATTCTAAATGTTTATCAGAAACTGGAAACAATTTTTAACGTTAGAAGAAGGGGAAAAAGGAACCCCAGGTTTCTCCCATTCCTTAGATATGATATCAGTAACCAAGGAAGGGACAGGAAAAACCTCAGGAGCCTTTAACTTAGACTTGAATATAATGACTAATTTCTCCTTTAGTAAATACCTAAGATGATCCATTTAAAATCTAAAGATAATTTCTTCATTAGCCTTCACAGAATCCCTAGAGGAGTCAGAGGATGAAAGTTCTCCCTCTGTGCTAAACAAAGATTCATCCTCATCAGAGACCGGTAAATGCCTAGCTGCAGAAGTGTCAACTGAGCTTTTAGTTCTAGACTCAGAAGAACAATGTTTAAAGGGACATGGAACCTAAAATGTTTCTTTCATGATTCAGATAGAGCATACAATTTTAAACAACTTTCCAATTTACTTCAATTATATAATTTGCTTCATTCTCTTGCTATCCATTGTTGAAAATCATATCTAGATAGGCCCAGGAGCTTGAAGCTTGCTGCTGATTGGTGGATGAACTTGTATGCACATTTTCATTGGCTTAAATTTTGTTCAGCTGGCACCCAGGAGTGCATTGCTGCAGCTTCAATAAAAGATACCAAGAGAATGAAGCAACATTGATAACAGAAGTAAATTGTAAAGTTATTTTAAAATGTATAATCTATCTGAATCATGAAATAAATATTTTTTATTTTATGTCTCTTTAATCTTTCTTTTTCTTTTAACTGAGGGTGACATAGCGCATAGAGCCGCAGATACAGCTGACTGTAACTGAGTGGAAAAATTAGGGGGAAGGGTGGTTAATTCAGACCACAGTATGGGTACAGAAGCATGAGAGATGGGAGTCATCTGAGGGAACAAAGTATTTGAGCATACTGAAGTATTCAGGTGACTAGGACGCACTGAAAGATGGGAAAATTGTAGCAGGGGGGAATACAATGGTAGTACTAAAAGCTCCCAGAATGAGACTAAAGAACAGATGACGGACAAGAGCTGCATATTTGAGCTGGAGGGCAAAGCATATTAAACTTACAAAGAATGCATTTGTTAGAATCACAAAACAATTTAGGAGAGGTTTTCTCAGGGAATAATTTGGCTCATCAGTCCCCTTCATAATAGCACCCTATTAGAAGACAAAATAGCTATAAAGAAAAACTTTGGTCACAGATAGAACAATATAAATAACAGACCCTTATTGAAGGGCAAAATAACCATATAACCCAACTATTTGGTCACAGTAAGGTACAAAAAAGATGCACGTTATGAGAATTTATAGGGAAAAAAAACTCCCTTATCCTCAAAATAGAAACCCCAAAGGTCTGCTACTTGCAAAAACACAGTTTTCTACTTCTTATCCCCACTGGACAATGAAAGCTCAGTTTGGAGTGCTTTGCCGCCTCCTGTTGCTCCAGAGAGACAGCACTGGCTCTGCAAGAGTGCTCCGAGTATCAGAAGAGTGCGAAAGCCTGATGTCCAGTGGGTGGAGTGTGTGCCAGAAAGGTCTGGCAACGGGAATTTTTTACCGCCAGCCTGTCACACCTGTAATCCTTTGCTGAAGGGATGAAGAAGTTTAGTAGTGCACAGTGAGAAAAAAACGTACTCTGTCCCTCTTAATATTTCAGCAACAATAAAGACATTCATCCATGTTGCTGTCATACACACTCCCTCCTAATAAGGCACTGCCAGATAGAGCTAATAGACAGTAACGTGAACAGACTCCCATCCCCCCGTAAAGGCAACTAGCCTGCAAGAGGGAGGAAGGAAATGGGGGCGTACCCATCTTCCTGATCAATATTTTCTGCAGTCCTGAAAGGGAAGATAGATTAAGTGTAGATTAAGGGGCATATTTAATAAGGTGCGAGCGGACATGATCGGATATTGCGGATCATGTCCGCCGCACATCGATAAATTATAAATGATAAATAAATGTATCATTGCACCAGCAGTTCTTTTGAACTGCTGGTGCAATGCCGCCCCCTGCAGATTCGCAGCCAATTGGCCGCCAGCAGGGGGTGTCAATCAACCCAATCGTATTGGATCGTGTTGATTTTCGTCAATGTCTGTCCGCCACCTCAGAGCAGGCGGACAGGTTATGGAGTAGTGGTCTTTAGACCGCAGCTTCATAACTTGTGTTTCTGGCGAGCCTGAAGGCTCGCCAGAAACACGGGGCATCAAGCTCCGTTCGGAGCTTGATAAATAGAACCCATAGAATCCTGTGCATGTATTTCATTTTATTTGTTTATTCATTTTACTTTTTATTTTATTTTAACACCTTAATAGAGGTAATAAAGTGTTCATATCTGAACAAAGTTCTGATGTAAACACTATTAGTTAAAATGAAATCACGCGATCGTTGATGCGATCACGTGATCTTAAGGAGGGGATCAGATCATTGTGGACTGCCTCCCAGGCCGATTCTTGACTACGTCAAAAGGGGAAGCAGCAGGACGCCATATATCATAAGACCTTCCATGCTGTCCTAACGACGTTAAAGCCCAGCGCTCTAAGGAGGGCATGGAACGTCCCAACAGTGTAAAGGATGTGAAGAGAAAAACACAGCGCATCCACGATTCAAGGTACACTTTAATATAAGTTAACATGCATGACAAACAAATTACACTTACAAGAAGTGAGAATAAAAACTGCACATCTGTGGATATACTCCAACAGTCAGTTGAAAGCAAGACTCCACAAACTGGATGGGTCCCGCCTGAAGCTTGATGTGGATACCGTAGATGTTGCTAACACAGTCCGTGCCTCTGAGTCAATATTCAAACAATGCATAGAACAATGCAGTAAACACAATAAAAAAAGTGTACTCCATCCGTAGTTGTCAAACACAACACGCTGCTTCCTTTGCCACGCCTCTACGCATTTCGTCAGCACGCTAGCCGACTTTCTCAAGGGTTCATTGGTGATCTGTAGCGTGTGTGTCATCACTATTACTTTATCTAACCGGAGGACACTATCTTTTCATCAAACATATTTGATATGTGATAAGTTTGAAACGGTATTAATCATCATCTTTCCCTCAAGTATTGTATTTTAATGTATTTTTTTGCACAAACAAGTAGGAGTAAGATCTCTCTGGTCATTTGACCATTTTGTCATTTCTCATATATATGGTGATTTATCATTGTCACTGTTAT
>CAJPDP010031877.1:0-10447 GCA_905336975.1 Bombina variegata variegata
TAATGTAATTGTAGGATAATAGTTAGGGTAGGTTAATTAATAGTTTAATATAGTTTAATTTAATTGTAAAGGTAAGTTTAAATTTATTATAAGATAGGGATGTTGTAATTTTAATGTAAAGTTAGCGGGTTGTTAGGTTAATGGGTTAATAGCTTAATTTAGTTTATGACAACGTGGGGGGCTGGTGGTTTAGGGGTTAATAGGTTTAGTTAATGGTAGTATTGTGGGAGGTCAGGGGTTTAGGGGTTAATAATTTTATTACCGTTGCGGCCGTGTCGGGGAGCGGTGGGATAGTGGTTAATAATATTATGTAGGCAATGTCGGGGGCGACAGATTAGGGGTGTTTAGACTCGGGGCTTATGTTAGGGTGTTAGGCGTAAACGTAACTTGTTTTCAACCATAGAAATCAATGGGATATCTGGCAGCATCGAACAAATGTTTTCGCTGCTTTCAGACTCCCATTGATTTCTATGGCATCCGAGGCCTCCAGGGTGGCCGTGAGCGTACCTGTTAGAAATTTGATAAATGGGAAAAGGTGTCAAATAGTGCCGAATTTGTATTCGGAACATCTGTAATGACGTAAGCATAGATCTGTGTCAGATTGAGACCGTTGGATCGTATGTTACGCCACAAATTTCAACTTTTGCCAGTCTGTAGGCTTTGATAAATAGGTCGAATCAAGCTTGCCACAATTATGCTGCGGAATTCCAGCGTATTTGCGGTTGACGGCTTGATAAATAGGCCTCATAGGATTATCTAACAGGGTTTCTACACAGACTTATTTGCACAAACTCTATTTTATTGCCTGATTTATATCTGTCCCTAATGGTTCTCAGCAGAAGACAGATAAATTAAAATTAATTTAAACATAGCAGTGCCTATTACTTTACTTTTTTGGGTAGGGCTGTGTCAGGAGGGGTGGGTCACAGGTAGATAGTGGATGGGATCATGAGCATATCTAGACAGTCAGTGGGTGTGTCTTTCTGGTCTTTGGGTGAGGCAATGGGAAATTTTTAAATACTGAGATATATAACTGTTTCAGAGTTATAAATCACAGAATTAGGAACTGTCAGATAGAGACAGTTGGAAGGTCTTAGAAAATAAAGTACTTTATAGAAACTAAACCTTTACACTTATACCTTCAATATTTAAACAACTAATATACCTGTAAAAATACAGCTACATATTATAAGCATAATGTTTGCTTTGGACCCCTTCAGGACAGAGGCAATTGTTAAAGTTCTGAACTTAAGTAAAACCTAGAATTTGAACTATAGTTTAGTATATTTTGTTCAAAAATAATTTACCTCTTTCACACTAAGTGCAACCACACTTATTATATATAATTTTTTAGAGGACAAATAGGGCTTTCTTTTGGCATCAAATATTTATATATGAACTATCATTTAATATGAATACAATCTAAGTAAGTGTGAGAAATCAAGAAATTGTATTTAGTTTTCTAAGCACACGCACATCATTTTTATTGTGAATATCATAATCCTGATAGGTTTTTCTGCAAAAAAACACTTATATTTATGTTCAGCAATGTCTCACAAGTACAAGAATACCTAGGTTTTCTGGGATTTGGGTTTGTTACAGGCCAAAATATGGGGCAAGCCCATTTACATGGAAATTTGGCAGATTGATTTTCTGGGCCAGGAATGAAAATGACCTCTATCATCATGACATGCCATTTGCAAAAGAAGGCAACCCAAGGTATTCCAAAAGCGGTAGGTCCAGCCTTTTTTTTAAAGCCACAACACCTGACAAAATTTAGAGGTAATAATTTTTGTTTGCGTTTTTCACACAATATTTTATTATCATTATATGTTTTACTGCTATAAAACATCCATATTTATGTTCAATAATGTCAGAAAAGATGGACAGTATTTGGTATATAGAAGCGCTCACAGCTATAGGGCGTGGGAATAATATATTGTAAATATGAATAATACACTTTGTGGAAAATACACTTATTTAAAGCAATTTAGGATAATAATATTGGTCAGTAATGATAATACTCAATGATATATAGCAATAAATATATTATCTAAAAAGGTCACTTTGCAATAATGTTAAAAAACTACGAGGCCAATGCCAAAATGATCATGTGCAAAACACTTAAGGTTTTTGAACTGTTAACCTAATTAGGTTCGCTTAGTAATGTCCAAAAAAAAAAGAAAAATATATTCGGATAACAACCACAGTCCTTGTGTGTAAATTATTTTAAAAAAGTATATTTTGTGCCAAGTTATTTGCTCATAGTAATACAGTTAAAACATATTCCATGACCTTTTATTCGGTCCGGTGTGTTTAATAATAACGCTGGTATCTTTAGTGGTTAAATGCCTTACTCCAAGGCTGCTCTCAGGTCGGTGTGTTCAGTGAAACTGTTATTTGAGACAGTATGGTAGCCCATGAATGAAAATTAACCAAACCAAACATGGCATACCATTTGCAATAGTAGACAACCCAGGGTATTCCAAAATGAGTATGTCCAGTTTTTGGGGGGTTTTTTTGCAGTCGCTTAGTCACAAAACTGGGCCAGATTTAGTGGTCATTTTCTTTTTTTGTTTTTTTTTGCTGTTTATATTATAATTTTTTTATATGTTTACTGCTATAAAATATCCATATTTGTGTTCAGCAATGTCTCATGAATGCAACAATACCCCCCATGTACAGGTTTTATGGGCCAAATATAGAGTCTGCCCATTTCAGTCATCATACATGTAAATTTCAAATATTGATTTTCTGGGCCTATGCTGCCTTTGAAACAGTATTTTGTCTAGGAAAGAAAATCCCCATGATGGCACACCATTTGCAAAATTATATAATCCACGGTATTCTAAATGGGTTATCTTTAGTTGTTTATTGTAGTTATTTATCATGACCGTAGAGTGGCTGGGCTTAATGTAAAAAAGGGCAGGCCAAGGTCAGAGGATACATGAAAACAGAGTAGTCAGTATAACAAGCAAATAAGTTAGGACAAAGAGTAATAAAGACAAACTATGGTCAGGAATAAAAATATAAAATAAATCAAGAAGATATACAGAGTCATTTGAAAGAATAGTTTAAAGGAAAAATAGTTTTTCCCCTAATGTGTTTCCTATGACTTGTTATACAAGCTGAAGAGCATAAAATGTATGAGAAATTGCTTCTTTGGGTTTAATTTTGTTTATAGAATAGCTGGTTTTGTTCTTTGACACTAAAAATGTGACTTTTGGCGCTATCCCCTTAACTAACTGCCAACTATTAAGGGAACCCCTCTTCCCACGGTTCTTAGAAAAGAGAAAACTACAAATAAAAAAAAATGGCGCTACAAACTAGCTGGAGTTATGAATAATAATAATAATAATAATAATAATAATAATAATAGTAATAATTCCAAAGTAGATGGGACTATCAAAACAAGCACAAATATAAAGACAGAATTTAATTACAAGTACTATAATAACAGAGTACGTTTAAAATGAAATGCATAAAAATAAAAGCAATTTAAAGTGAGATTGGTACCTTGCTTGTATTTTTAATCGCTGTTTACGCTAGAATGTTTATGCTAGAATGATTACCATGACTTCAGAGCTCTGGTTAACTGTTTTGCATCAAAAATACATTATAAAGTAAAGTTACACTTATAATAATAACACCATCTAATAAAAAATATTTTAAAAAATATTGCACACAAAAGTTATAAAGGCTCAAAGTAATGAGATCTCAGGTGTTAGAAAAAAAAGGCAGACTAAGAGTTTTAAAGGGACAGTCTACACTAAAAAATTGTTATGGTTTAAATAGATAGATAATGACTTTACTACCCATTCCCAAGCTTTACAAAACCAACATTGTTATATTAATATACTTTATGACCTTTTAAACCTGTAAATATCTGCCGGTTTCTAAGCCACTATAGGCAGCCTCTTATCTCACATGCTTTTATATTTGCTTTTTACAACAGACTGCTAGTTCATGTGGGCCGTATAGATAATATTGTGCTCATACCCGAGGAGTTATTTAAGATTTAGCTCAGCACAGTACTAAATACAAGTCAATAGATAATAAATAAAAAGTCATGTGATCAGGGGGCTGTCTCAAGATGCTTAGATACAAGGTAATCACAGAGGTAAAAAGTATATTAATAGAACTGTTGGTTATGCAAAACTGGGGAATGGGTAATAAAGGGATTATCTATCTTTTAAAACCGCAATTCTATTGTAGACTGTTGCTTTAAGTAAATGTGGAAACTTGTTTTTTTTCCTGTTTAAATGAGCTTATGATAAGTTGGTTTCCTGATAAGAAATGCTTTCTCTTTCCCGTAAAAGCAAATTAAAAAAATAAATAAATATTCTTATGTTATTGCCTTGCTTTGGGGTTGCCGGATGCTAGTACTGAAATGAGATCCAAATCGAAAGTACGGTGTTCATGTTTACTTTGTTGTGCAGTTATATTTTATTGTCCTTGAAGAAATATTGACAGTCTAATTTATTAAATGGTACATTTTATGATGTAACTTAGGAATTTGCATTCTTCTTTCACATTCAGTGTCAGAGTACTGTGGAATCCTAGTTGCATTGTGGGATTCATAATCAGAAGTTGTATAACTAATATTAGATTGGTAGAGCAGATCATTTATCGAGGGCATAGTCTTTCGGCACCATTATAGCCATCTGGAAGTTTACACAGAAACTCTCCAGCTTCACAGTTACATTTTTCAGTGAGCGTGGTCAGTGTCAGACAGTAACATTTTCTTGTATTTTGTGTTAAAGGGAGAACAGAGACCTTGATGGTTATCACAGTGACCATTCCAGATCAAGCAGAAGACTGTATTCGTCAAATGAGGATGTCTTCAGTGATACAAATGCCATTTCCACACCACCTCTAGCGAAGAGCTATACAATCGAAGTGGATGCACCTTATAGAACAGTGACAGAAACTACCTCTATGACTCCCAGTTATAAGAAGCAGGAGCATGTTAGTGAGGTTACAGTCACTAAACTGCTCCCTAAACCCA
Organism: Bombina variegata variegata; assembly: GCA_905336975.1. Classification (NCBI taxonomy): domain Eukaryota; kingdom Metazoa; phylum Chordata; class Amphibia; order Anura; family Bombinatoridae; genus Bombina; species Bombina variegata. Next base: position 5,009 of record CAJPDP010031877.1, read on the forward strand.
GTGCTACAGCTGACACAGATGGCACCTACACAATAAAAAGTGAAACCTCTTACACTGTGCACAGTACTGAAAAGTCAGAAGATCCTGAAATAAAATTTCCATCTAAATCACCACTGGAAAAAAGTTACACCATTGAAGTTGAAGCACCTTACAGTATGAAGAATAGCACAAGTTACACAAAAAGGAGCTATGAAAAGTCCTTGAACAATACAACTGCTGACTCAAGCAGATCTTTGGACCAGAAAGACTTTGGGTCGGTGCAGTCATTCAATTCCACTAACACAGAGAGCAAACCAGTTCGGGTTTCTGCTTCGTTGCCTAGGAGCTACCAAAAATCTGATGCATCAAGGCTGTCTTCAGTCATTGCCCCAAGACCCTTTGGCACCCAGTCAAAAGGAATTACCTCCCTTTCAAAATCATACACGGTAAGAAACCTTTTTTTCAAGAACAGTGGGTCAGTTTATTTAAATGGACCGCTTACAAATTTTTTGTATTTATTGAAATATGTTTTGTCTTTTGTAAATATTCTTCAGCTGACCGTTATTTAGACGTGTCACCAACCTACTTATGAACAAAAAACAAAAATCCTCCATTAAAACAGCTCATTGGATCATATAAACTATTCAGGATGAGGCAGTAAAGTAGTGTGGGAAATGGAACTGTAGGTGGATAGTTAAAAAGAAAGAAACAAGTTTTTATTCAGAAGCTTTCTTCCTATCTGATAGATATTTATTTGTGAGGATATAGATTAATGTATACATTAAATGGTCAAAAGTATGTGGGCACCTGAACATTACACCTTTATGAGTTTGTTGGAAATTCCATTTCAAAACCATGGAGTTCCCTCCACCTTTGAGGCTATAACTTGCACATCTCTTTTGAGAAGGCTTTTCACAAGATTATGGAGTGTGTCCATTAGAATTTGAGCCCATTCAGCCAAAAGAGCATTTGTAAGGACAGACACCGATGTTGGACAAGGAGGTCTGGCTTGCAATCTGCATTCCAATTCATCCCAAAAGTGTTCAGTGGGTGAGACCAGGGCTCTGTGCAGGCCACTCAAGTACCTCCACACCAAACTCGGCAAACCATGTCTTCGTGGACCTCTCTTTGTGCACAGAGACACAGTAATGCTGGTAAAGGAAAGGACAGCCCAGGGACAAACCCCTTGAAAAGTCTCTTAATTATGTTATCTTAACTCATTTGCTGTGGCCCCAAAGGTACAGAAATAATAACTCCTGTGTTAATCAAGTAGTTGCTGTACATCATGTTGTAGGGTTACATTTCTCAAGTGTGCACTCCAGCCTTTCTAGTGGAATAACCACAATTTTCAGCAGATGGTTGTCAGCTTTCAGAGCTAATTGCACCCCCCGCACTCTTACCTAATCCCTGGTGGTCTAGGGTTTCAGCATTACTCAGGGATGCTGGTGACGCCACATTGCAGGTGTGTGGTGACGTCACCACGCCCTGGAAACCCAGAAGTGCAAGAAAATGAAAAGGGCTTAAGGGAGCTGGATGGAGGAGTTGGTGTTCAAAAAGAAACCTCCTGGACCCACCATTTGGAAGGTAATTTCATGCTCTATCAAACGGGGGTTTAAGTATAAACATTTAAAAAAATGTTTACAAATAAATAAAAGTACACACATGCTTTAAGCACAACATAATCTTCTAATCCCTCTAACAGGACATCAAAAAGTCCAAGAGACCCCCAAGACCCCTTGTTTTAAAGCCCCTAAGCCCTTCTTAAAATTAAAGCCCTATGAGTTTTAGTTGACTTTGGGTCACTGTGGTAATAGTGATCACCTGGCCTGAATAAATGTGTATTTATTTGCACAGAGGCTCATGGGAGCCCCTATGTGCAGATCAAATTTACAGAACTGTACCAAAAGGTCCTTATCTTTATGTGGATAACCCCTTTTTATTATAGCATTTAAGGGGGGGAAAAAATCACACACAGCATTGTTTTTAACTATGTTTATTACTTTTTTCACACATTTTTTTTTTGTAATTGTTTCAGGTTTCTTACACATAAACACATACATAAAATAATGGTATAGTTTGAATCTGCTGGGTCTTCTAAAAAAAGAGATATATAATGTGTGGGTTTCTCACTGAAAAATGGCCTACAGTAGGGCCTAAATGTGAGCAGCATCTAAAAACAGCTCAGCACGTGGGTGGAAATGGCTCAGCAGTTAAATTGTTAATATGCATAATTTAGCTTTTAATGGAAAAATAAAGGGATATTAAACAGTGAATACATGTTAGAGACAATGATGTATTTAATTTTTTTTTTTTTTTTTAAACAAGCTTTATTAGACTTTTAAGACAAAAATAAACAGTCACTGTACATTGTAGGAGATTACAATAATAACAATTGTGGGTGCGCGCAGCGCAAAACCACATTACAGTAACATATCACAGTGAAGTGAAGCTTGACATTTTAACAATTTATAACAATAGTTGTTCAAATCATTATGGGCAGAAAAAAATACTTATTTTGCGTTCAAAGTCTTCCAAGACACCCATAGAGGCGGGAGGGAAATAAGAATTTAGATATAAGAAGGGGGAAAGAGGGGGAAAAAAAAGGGGGGGGGCAAAGACCATGAAGGCCGTCGGACGTTTGGGGAATTTTCAGAGATAAGTGTTGTCGCCCGTAGACCTCACACAGGAGCAGGGGACCAGACGGTCATCATCAGTTCGTATGCGACCAATTGGTTGCACTTAAAGTAATGCAATTTTTCCATAATTAATAGCTCCTCAACAGAAGAGCGCCAGTCTGCCAACGTGGGTACCTCCCTAGATTTCCACAGCCTAGGGATGAGTTTCTTCGCTCCTGTGAGCATTAGTAGGAGGAGGGCACGGCTATGTGTGGGTTTGATGCTGGGAAGGTGTAGGAATAGCAGGGTTTCGGGAGTGTTGAGTGTAGTTGTGTTCAATTTGTCTGACATTTCCCCCATGACTGCCGTCCAGAAATTAGTCAATTTGGGGCAGGTCCACCATATGTGTATGATTGAACCCAAGTCCCCACATCCCCTCCAGCATGTGGAGCTAGCTGCAGGGAAAAACTGATAAAGCCTAACAGGGGTGTAGTACCATCTGGTCATTAGCTTGAGATGTATCTCCTGCACCCTAGCCGATACCGATGAATGTTTAATTAGTCCAAAGGATTTGAGCCATTCGTCGTCCTCTATTATATTGCCAAGTTCTCTGTTCCATGCCCTAGTGTATGATGGTAACTGTATGTCTGGTGGTAGGAGTAGGAGTTTGTATACCTTGGAAATCAGTCTTTTAGGTGGAGTGTTTTCGGTGCATAAAGATTCGAAGGGAGTTAAGCTTCTAAGGAATTTGTTTTTTTGTTTGTGGGATAGCAGGAAGTGCGAGAGCTGATGGTATCTTAGCCATGAGGAAAAGACAGGCCCGTATTGCTCCTGTAATTTTTGCTGTAAGTGAAGTCTGCCCCCTTCATGTGCAAAGTGTAAAGTTCCTGCTCTTAGACTATAAGGAGAGTTCATGCGTCTGCTAAGTTCGTAGTAAGGTATCTCAGGGTTTTCTATGATGGGGAGCATTGGTGAAAAAGAAGATGACGTGTGTACTCGTAGCTATCAGTCTGTCCCACACCAACAGTGTCCCATGTGTTATGTGATAATTTTGGATCAGATTGGGACGCCTATTTGTAGGGATCCACGCCAAGGATCCAACATTATTTAGCTGAAGGATCTGCCCGTCTATTCTAACCCATTGTTTTTGCGTGGGGTTATGAGACCATTCAACCAGTCTCTGTAGGAAAATGGCCCTTCTATACAAAGCTAGATCCGGGAAACCCAGTCTTCCCCTGTCTCTAGGGAGATATAGCGTCTTTCTAGGACAATGATGTATTTAAAGCAAAGATTCGCTTAAGAATAATATGTAGATGTTTGTTTTATAATTATTTTAGTTGCTTAAAGGGATGGTAAATCCAAACGTTTTTGAAACCGATAAGGAGCAACTTAAAGGGACAGTTTATTTAAAAATGTTTGTTTAAAAAGATAATCCCTTTAGTACCCATTGCCCAGTTTTGCATAACCAACACGGTTATATTAATATACTTTTTACCTCTGATTACTTTGTATCTAAGCCTCTGCAGACTACCCCTTATCTCAGTTCTTTTGATAGACGTTGTCCATTAGTGCTGACTCCTAGGTAACTCCATGGGAGTGAGCACAATGTTATCTAATATGGCACACATGAACTAGCACTATCTAATTGTGCAAAACAGTCAACATGCACTGAGATAAGAGGCGGCTTATAAATCAGCCTACCTAAGTTTTGCTTTTAACAAAGAATACCAAGAGATTGTAAAAGTAAATTCGAAAGTTGATTAAAATTGCATGCCCTATCTGAATCATGAAAGTTTAATTTTGACTTGGCTGTCTCTTTACGGTAAAATACAGCCACACCCATTACTTTATAATATACCAAGAGAACAAAACAAATTATATAAAATAAGTAAACTGGAAAGTTATTTAAAATTGCATGTTTTATCTTAATGGTAAAAGTTTAATTTTCACTTTGCTGTCCCTTTAAGCATTCCATCAAGTATTCCCTGTTTGAAAATCTCTTGTCTTATGGAGCTGCTTTTGTGGCACATTGCTGCAGGGAATTAGATGTACACACAGCCGTAACAATGTTTTCACTTATTTAAAAAGCATTTTCATTTCAGCTGGATGACTCACGGAAGTACAATGGAGATGTTGTGTCGTCAAAGAACAATTCAACATTCAGCTCTTATATGAAAGCTGACAGCGGGCGACCCAGTAGCACTACACAGAGTGAAGAGGATGACGATGCAGAAGTGGGGAAGAAGGAAGACTTCAGGAAAAGTTCTTCTCCTTTGACTAGTGCTCAGCCAGAAAGGCGCGTGGTCTCAGAGTCTGTATCAGTCGTATCCTCTGCGATCTCAAGAGGCATGCAGCAGACCAGCACTCCAGGGGCCCTTGTAAGTACTTGTGTATTCTCTCTTGTTTCTGCCTGTACAGGTAGCCTTTGGTTTATCGAAGGAGTTAAAAATGAACCCAATATAATAATTAAATAATATATATAAAGGCAATTGGAACTCAGTAAATTACCTTCCAGGCCCTTTTCAAAATGTATATAATTGATTTAAAGAGACAGTCTACACTAGAATTTGTATAGTTAAAAAAAAAGATATATAATCCCTTCATTACCAATTCCCCAATTTTGCATAACCAACATGGTTATATTAATACACTTTTTACCTCTGATTACCTTGTTTCTAAGCCTCGGCAAACTGCCCCCTTATTTCAGGTTTTTTGACAGACTTGCTTTTTAGCCAATCAGTGCTCACTCCAGGGTAACTTCATGTGCATGAGCTTAATGTTATCTAAATGAAACACATGAACTTATGCCCTCTAGTGGTCAAAATGCATTCAGATTAGAGGCAGT
>CAJPDP010032097.1:0-10432 GCA_905336975.1 Bombina variegata variegata
GCAATCTGAGCTTCTAAACACAAAAGAAAGGCATTTAATTGATAATGTTCTTGATCTGTGTCAGACATGACCTATAAATTTTATAGATGTAATACACACAAAAATAAATCAATGCCCTCTGCAGAAAAGGAAACAACTTTTTACCTCAAAAAAATAAAAGAAGTATATATATATATGTGAACTATGCGCTTACAAGAATTAACCTCAGGAACCCAACACCTCAGTTTTAACTGAGGCACCTACCTTCACCAAATCCCTTTAGGAATACCTGATCAACTTGTCTGAGTTCCTATATTATCCAGACGAATTCTGCACAGAAATTCAAAAACACTCTTTCACTCTGCTGTCGGCCCGCTGAAAGACAGTGACGAAATGCTGATCACTTGATCGGCTGAATTACACTGCGCCACAGAAGCACGAAACAAACCAGACACATTACTTTCTGGTTACGGAGGAAACTGCCAACCCTAACGTAGGCAGTTAAAATTCACAGTAACGCTCAACTAACAGCAATAAAATATATTATTTTTCATTGAAGTGCTTTTCCCAGATCGAACTTGACAATTTAAACAGTTCACCGCTAAGCCTAAATAAACAATAAAAGAGTCTAATCCCCCTGATCTTTCTTAAAAAGAAAAATGAGCCTAAAATAATAACCCTTTCACTACTGAAGGATTATGCAGTCTCACTCACATGCCCGGCATTCATGCCCACTTATCCTCACATAAGGATAATCCAGTCCATTGTCAGAAAATTCAGCTATAATGTAAGTGCATAATCTCCCCACCTGGAAGAAAAAATGGCACTTACCTGCCAAATCTGCTGTCCGACATGTAGACAGCACTAGGTATGCAAGGTCACAGCTCCTCACAGAGACCTATAAGACAGAAAGAACAGAGTCACTTACTCTGATTTTCTATAACAGGGCAGCAAGATGTTAGGAAAAATCAGTAAGGCCCACCTTACAAGTTCCTAACTGATTTTAAGCCACCACTGCCCTTACTAAAGAGACTAATGTGGAGTATAGCTAGACCCCAAAAAACTTGCTTGTAGCACAAAAATCCAATTTTCTTCAGACACCAGAAACTTCACCTCCTCCATTGAAAGAGGCAATGGCGATACTTAACAGTTTAACTGTGGTGCTCTTTGCCTCCTCCTGCTGGCCAGGAGTGATATTCCCAACAGTAATTGATGATTCCGTGGACTCACTGTGTCTTAAGAAAGAAAAACAGTATTTGCAGTAGAACTCTCTGGTGAATTGAAAAAAAAAAAATAAGGTAAAATATTTTTTGCCGCAGATTTGCGGCCAATTAGCCTCTAGCAGAGGGTGTCTATCAACCTGATCGTATTCGATCGGGTTGATTTCTGTCCGTCGCCTTGATAAATTGACCCCTGAGTTTCAGTTGATATTGGTGAAATATTTTGTATATAGGTTTGGTTCTAGTTAAATAAAGTCACATCCATGCATATATTTACAGTTGAAAAATACCACATACTTGGAGCAGGCTCATCTACTTTTGCACATTCCCCCTCCACAATTGATATATCATCTATGGCAATGTCCCCTTCAATCCCAGGACCTCGCACCCCTTCGAAAATTAACTGTAATTAGGAAGAAAGACAAAAATGTTAGTTTAAACTGTAAAACTAATGTAATATAAATGACACTTTTAAACAGTTTTGTAGAGTTATTAAAAGTTTCCAATTTACTGGTATCTGTAGCTCCTATTTTATTCCATAGATTCTGTTCACTATTGATGTGTTTGAGTTGTACTGAAAGAACCTCACAGAATCATTTTATAAACTGAGAGGAATAGAGAGGTTAAAATTGATCTATAATTGGGCTAGGTGGGAGCATGGAGTTGGGTGGTATTTGACAGGGGTGGTACACAGGGAGAACATGTTCTAGCCAATAATGGCCTAGATTATGAGTGGAGTTAAATATTACGCATTCATAAACACGATATTTGCCCTCCACTCAGTAATACCAGTGCAAGCAAATGTGCGCTGGTGTTACAAGTTAAGCGCAATGCAAATGTGACCTCACGTTCGCATTGTGTTCACAAGATGGAAGCCTCATTCTGATGCTGTCAGACATGGCAAAGAACCTATATGTATATGAATGTATACATATATATATAGTTATGTGTTTATATGTGTATATACACATATTAACACATAAATATACTGTATATATATATATATATATATATATATATATATATATATATATGTATATAAGCGCATACAGATTTATTTACAGTTTAAAACACAGTCCCCATAGACCGCTATGTAAAAGCACTTTTCTAACACCCCACATACCCTCACTTTAACCCCTTATAACTGTTTTGTGCAATTATTATTATTTTTTTTAAAAAGATGTTCATATTGTTTATTTTTATAAAGGAACCGTACACTTTATTTGGGGGGCAATTGGGGCACATATTTTTTAAATTAACCAGAGGTCTGACTTCTGGTTAATTGTGCTTAGCGCAAAGTGCTCCCATGAGTTAATGGGAGCATCAACCAGCCAATTGTAATGGCTGGTTATTTAACGTGTGCCCGTAAATGGTCGAATTTGCCCCTTTACGGGCGCACATTAAAATAGCGCTTCACTAGCCCAATGTCTTTTGATATAGGGTCTATCAGCTGAACTTTAATATTTGCAATACTGACTATGATTGGGTTTTAATTGTGGTAGATAGATAGGGCATCCTTTTACTATTGGAACTAGGCAGCAAAATGTTATACTTTGCTTTCCAGCTTAAAGTGATGGTAAAGTTGGGCTGTGTGGAATAGTTAGCTTCAATACAGTTTATATAATCAAGTAGCTAAGTTAATTTTTTTTTTAATTATTAATCCTAAATATTTTTATCTTGTTTGTTGATTTTATCTCCTTACCGCTCCTTCCTCCGCCCCTTTCAATGTCCTAGTTAGTATATCAATTCTATGACGTAGCGAGCGGTCCCACCCGCTCGCTACGTAGGCTTCCAAGCTTGCCACTGAAATCAGGAGTGGTGCGCATGCGCTATGCTAGCCAAGGATAAGAATATTCATGGGATCAGAAGAAAAATGAGGCGCATGCGCGGTGGCTCAAAGGGGCGTTTTGTGTGGGGAGTTGGCCGCCTAACGGCCAGAAAATCAATTGGGCAGATGAGGAAACGTCACCCAAAGAAAAAAGTGGTATATCGGCATCAGGAGGAGAAGTGGTATGTGAAAATCAGAAGTATTATCTGTAATAAAACTTTGATTTCGAAATTTAAAAAAAAATCATGAATGAAAGTGGGGTTTATTTTTTGTACTATGTACATGCATATGTTCCATACCGATCCAGTTTACCTTCACTTTAATGTAAAATCATATACCTTTTTTTGAATGTTTATCTTTGCATGTGTGCAGCATGTGTGAACTGCAAATATCACTAAATAATATTTCAATTTTCAATAGAACTTTTACCTGTAGTCTGTTGAGTTCATTGACATACCCACGTCTATTCTCAGCTGTAAAGTATTTTGTGATTATTTAAAATAAAAAGATACTGTGATATTCTGCATGGAATGTCTAATAGACAATTGAAAACATCATGAAATCGATATTTGCGCTCCACTTTGTAATACCAATGCACGCTAATGTGCGCTGGTATTACAAGTTAAGAGCAATGCGAACGTGAGCTTGCATTCACATTGCTGGGAAGCTTTGCGCTCACGAGAGCAAGCTTCCATAGGCTCCAATGGGACGGCATCAGAACCTAGCGCAGCAAAGGGGGTAAGTAGCGCAGCGATGGCAGCACATTTTTAAATATATATGCTTATATATATGTATGTGTTAATATGTATATATACACATATTAACACATAAATATATATGTATATAACCATTAACCATATATATTTACGGGGAACACACAGTTCCCTATAGACCGCAATGTAAAGGCACTTTTCAGTGCCTGTTATTTTCTAACACCCAACTCCCACCAACTTTTGCCTAGTGCAGTTGTTTAGTATTAAAAAAAATGCTATCTTTTTAATAAAAAAAAACTATAATGCCCTCTATTTTGAGGGCATTTGGGGCACTTTTAGAAAATTAACCAGAGATCAGAGCTCTGGTTAATTTTCTGAGCGCTAATTGCTACCAAGAGCTTGTGGTAGCAGTACCCAGCCACTTGTAATGGCTGGTTAATTATTGCATGCCCGCAAACGGGCACATTTGGCCATTTGCATGCGCGCAATAATTTAGCGCTCTACTTGTAATCTAGCCCTCAATGTCTAATTATATTAATTAAAATAAAATAAATAATATAAGTTTAGCTAGTTTGATTATTGAGAATTATACATTCTTTTCACATTTTTATTTCCCTCCAAAATATGAACAGACTAAGTACTTTTGGAAGGTTTTCTGCAGCTTCCACATATACACACATGAATGCATAGTGGCAGAAAACTGAATGCTATTGTTCTGCCAAAAAAGGCAATTTGGCATGCATGGGGAATGAATACACTACACTGCTGATTTAATGATAGCATGCACCACAACATCATTATGCACACATGGCCTACTACCAATATTAACAAAATACAAAAGAAATAGCAGTCTTATTCTCTATCTAAAATTAAGGGGCTGTTGAGCTGCAATTTCACAAATAAATGATAGCGACTTCAGGAAAGGATTTTGTTTACATATTAATATATGCTGATAGATAAACAGACAGACAGACATAGATAGAAAGATAGATAGAGCTTACCAGAAACTATCTTTCCAATTGGCCGTTTAAACTGTCTTTGACTTAGTAATCAACTAATTGAATGGACCCAGCTGATGGCCCTGCCTATATATTTAACACTAACTTGGCCTGTGCATTGCACCGGGGAGTACATTGCCTTGGCAGTGTGCAATTTCACTATAGCATATGTTCACATTTCTGAAGTGAACATTTTGTAAGTGAGGCAATTAAGTTAAGAATTATACAAGAATTGAACAAGGATTGGACAAGGGGCAAGACTCTAGGCAAGTACTCTTGTAATATTGTGTTTTATGTATTTCATTGTTTCTCTTTTTGCAAAATGTTCCATATCCTCATGTTCCTTTTCGTTATCTCTTATCTATTCAACAAACATTTAATCCTTTCACCCTCAGCACCTACTACATTCATTGGTCCACTCCTTTTATCCTCACTTCACTTCTGCTCTCATGAATTTCACACATTCCTAATCTCTCTCTCTCTCTCTCTCTCCCCTGCTCCACATTGACACTCTCAATACTGCAAATCTGTATCTCATATCTTATGTCATTCTACCTCTTATTCATACTAACTGCTGGTGAAATATCCCCCAATCCCGGACCACCACAACTTCCTAAACTCACCCACTTATGTATGCATTGCCTTTGACCAAAACACCAGAACTTTAGAAACCTTATCCAAGTTCCTTTTGTAACTAAAACCAGCACCCCTTTACTTGTGCACTCTGGAACTCTCGCTCTGTGTGCAAAAAGCTGACTTCTATCCACAACTTCTTTATCTCCCACTCCCTCAACCTTCTGGCTCTCAAAGAAACCTGGCTCTCTACCTCAGACACAGCTTCCCCTGCTGCACTGTCACATGGGGGTCTTCCCTTCAGCCACACCCTGAGGCCTGGAAAAGGCAAGGAGGTGGTATAGATATTTTATTTTCCTCTCATTGCAACTTTCAGCAAATAAAACCCATCTCTTCCCTTTCTTCCTTTGAAACCCAAATGATTTGCTTATTCTCTCCTCCTTGACTCAATTTCTCAATCATTTTGCATCCTGGCTACCTTATTTCCTCTCCTCAGACATCCCTGCCCTCATTCTTGGGGATTTCAACCTCCCTGTCAACTGCCCCTCCTGCAAAAAAACTTCTCCAGCTCACTTCCTCTTATGGTCTGTCACTATGGTCCAACTCTCCAACACACAAAGATGGATGTGCCCTTGATCTGATTTTCAGCTATTGATGCACTCTCTCTTCCCCTTTCCTCTTACTGACCATCATCTCCTCACTTGTAACATCACAGCACTTCCTACTACCCTCCCTCCTTCTAACCCTCACACCAAACTCCACAGGAGTATTAAGTCACTTGATTGGCAACATATTTCAAACACTCTCAAACCTCTACTCTCTTCCATCTCGTCCTTTTTCTGCCCTGACAAATCTGTCACTATAATTCCACTATTACAGCAGTCCTTGACAATATGGCACCTCCTACCATAGCTCAAAAATCATGCAATCAACCTCAGCCCTGGCATACTCTTCTGACACACTACCTACATAGATATTCCCGCACTGCTGAGTGACATAGGAAAAAAAAAACAATGTTCAGCTGACTTCCTTCATTACAAGTTCATCTTAAACTCCTACTATTCCACCCTTAATCTCTCTAAGCAGGACAACTTGTCTACTCTTATCTCTACTCTTTTATCGTCTGTTCTCCACTTTTAACACCCTCCTATTTCCACTTCTCTCTCAGTATAAGATTATGTCAATCACTTCACCAACAAAATAGATTCCATCAAAAATGAAATAATTTCTCAACACACTACCAATCTCCAACCAATGTCCAAAACCCACAAAGCCACAGATTCTGCTTTTTTGCTCCAGCTACTGAGGAAGAAGTGTCTGCCCTTATATTTTCCTCTCACCTCACTGTTTGTCCCCTTGATCCCATCTCCTCAGAACTGCTGCCCTCCCTCTCTCCTACTCATACTCCTATCCTCACACATATTTTGGATCTCTCCCACAGCACTGGTATATTTCAATCATCCCTTAAACATGCACTAATCACACCTATCCTCAAAAAATCTTCTCTCGATCCATCATCCCCATCTAACTACTGCCCTTTTTCCCTATGCCTCAAAACTTCTGGAAAGGCTCGTATATACACGTTTATCACATTTCCTCACATTAAACTCCTTCTTTGACCCATTGCAATATTGAATTTCGTGCCCAACACTCTACAGAAACTGCAATCATTAAGTTTACTATTGACCTAATTACAGCAAAGTCAAAAGACCACTTTTCTTTTATTGGTCTGTCTGCAGCCTTTGACACTGTTGACCACACTCTCTTGCTCCAAACCCTCCAATCCTTTGGCATCTGCGACACAGCTCACTTGTGACTCTCCTCTTACCTGTCTAACCAGACATTTAGTGTAACCTTCTCTGGCACATCCTCTGACCATTTACCACTTTCTGTTGGGTACCACAAGGCTCTGTCCTTGGTCCCCTTCTCTTCTCAATTTATACATCATCCTAAGGTTCCTTAATACAGTCCCATGGGTTTCAATACCATTTATATGCTGATGATACCCAAGTCTACATCTCTGCACCAGACCTATGCTCTTCCTTACTGACTTGTGCCACTAACTGTCTATCATCCTGGATGTCCTCTTACTACTTTAAACTAAATCTCTCCAAAACTGAGCTCCTTATTTCCCCCTTCTTCCAAAATCCCTACCCCTTAACTTTCTTTAACTGTTGATAATAACAGCATTACCCCAACCCTACATGCCCAATGTCTTGGGGTCACACTTGACTCAGATCTCTCTTTCACTCCCCACATCCAGTCTTTGGCAAATTCCTGCCACCTCCACCTGAAAAACAACTCCAAAATTCACCAATTCGAAGGGCGCTAATCTATTCTCTTAACTTTTTGGACCATTCTTTTGACTTTGCCATATTTCTAACATGCAGCTGAAAGTCTGTACAATGCAAATAAACATGACAAGTGATAACAACTGATGTTCATAGAACTGGTACTTGAAATAAACTAGAAAAATAGATGTTACATGAGACCAATAAAGACAGGTATCACTATAGCTTAAAATTAAATGTATAGGTGACAGTGGATTATGACTTTGCAGATAAAATATTCATAAGCAGCAATTTGTTTCTGCCATGTAATGCAAAATAGGCTATAAATGCATTGTATTCAGATACAATGTATCTTGATATATGGAAAATGTGAACAAAAAATGTATGAGTCATAATTTAAAAGTAGTTATGAAAAAAAATATCACAATTTAAGTCAACAAGATGTCCTTCAGGAGAGCAATACAATATTGTTGCTTACAGAACACAATTAACAGGCAGGTATGATACCCAGTTCTGATAAATAACAATGAACACAGAACTCATTTGCTCACAAGGACAACATTCCATGGGCTATAGGAAGCATTGAATGTATTGTAACAGTTGTGTTCAGGCAGAACCTCCTTATATTTTATGTTACACATTTCCTGGTTATTTCTTTTGATTGACTGTATTCGATTTATGCTTTAAAATATTATTTCAAGGGATATAAAAGTGCAAACAAAAATGTTCTAATATGTTAGATCATTTTATTATTGCACTATTGCTTGTTTATAACTGTATGTTTAAGCCCTGCAAATGGATGAAGCACAGTTAAAGTCAGCTCCTGAGCAGTGCTCCCTCTAAGTACAGTGTTGTGAGTGGCCTAGCAGTGAAACAGTTAGTAAGGGAACCACATCTTACAGCCTGCATTGTGTAGTGTTTGCTAATTGCTCTGATTAACTGTTTCAATGTTGGGTTACTCACAAACTGACTAGAGGGAACACTGCTCCAGAGCAGCAATGCACTACTAGGAAATAGATGAAAACATCTGGTAAGCCAATGAGAAGAGATAAATATGGAGGCTACCAATTCAATCACCAATTAGCTCACTGCAGAACATGTACATATTATTTTGCAACAAACTATACAAAGAGAACAAATAGAAGTGAATTTAAAAGTGTCTCATCCCCTTGACGAGATACATGTAATAGTGTGGGTCTCACTTACAACATGCCTTACTGCTAGAGGCATTGGGCTATAGCATGGTCTTGAGTACCGCACTATTTAACCCCTTCAATTAACAGGGTATGTAGGCTGTTGGTAAGAGGTTACAATTACATGCTCAATAAATTTTTACTTTACAGTCTATTTAGAAGATTGTCCAATAAAGTTAGGCTTCCTAGTGCTTAACATCTAATAAATCTTTGTATGAATTAGGTTTCTCTTCAGCTCATGTTTGTGTTGAATGAAATATATGTTTACCTATATATACACTAATGGGAAATGAAAAAAACAACAACATTATTTGTTGAAAATATACCTAGGTACTAGGAATTAGCAGCTGATTGGTGGCTGCACATATATGCCATCTGACATTGGCTCAACTGGTGTGTTCAGCTAGCTCCCAGTAGTGCATTGCTGCTCCTTCATTGAAGGATAACAAGATAATAAAGCAAATCTGATAATAGAGGAACTTTGGAAAGTTGTTTTAAAATTACATGTTTCCCATCAATTCTGTCTGCACCCTCTGATTTTTAATATTTTTTTTTCATTTACTCTATCTTCTCTTTTTCATGAAATCAAAGCAAGTTAGAAATATTCATTACTTTAGTTTTCTTAAATTAGTCAACAAATGGCACAAATTTGCTGTACCGCAATTTCTGCCTAACAGTTTCTAAGCCAACAGAGGTATATTTCCTGTGCAATTTTATCATTTGAATAACCTTAAAAGTGATACATCTACAGAACTGTCTTGATTAACATTTTAATAGCAAATATATTTATCAAACTGGTCACCTTTTCATACAGTGACAAAAATGTTTAAAATTGTAATTAGTTGCAAATAAAGTCTGAGCATCAGACTTGGCATCCAAATTATTATTTTCTACAAGAATGACTTTTTCTATTGATCAGAGTATTTATACCCTTAAGCATGTTGGTGTTATTTATAAATTCTATGCCCTGTTCCTGGTCTGATAAACCAAGTAAATATATACTAGTTTTCACCCATTATAAATTGTATATTTATAATGTATTTTTATCTGTGCATTTTAACTATTTGTGATTGTCTTTGTTTTTAATATTTGTTATTTTGTATAATAATAATAATACTACTACTAATAATAACTACTTTCAAGAAGATAAAAAAACACTTTAACTTATCAATTCTGCAATCTATGAAGAAATATATTTACATGTTTATGTTTTTGGTTTTATACTCAGCGCATATACATTTCAAACCCCTTCCATAATGACTATGTGTTAAAAATCACATTTTAGGGGAATATCTATCATATTATATATATATATAAAAGTGTTCAAAATAATAATTGATTATATCATCTATCTGTGTATGTGCTAACAAACTTTATCTTATATGTTACTATGTCTCCTGTGTAAATTCCACATATGGAAACTTTTACTCCGGGAGCGGTGAACAGTAAACTGCGGTGTGTGAACGTCATTCTGCTTCGTGTGTATCCTATAAGCCACGTGACATTGGTTTACTGTTCAACACTCACAGAGTAAAAGTTTCCATATGTGAAATTTACACAGGAGCTTATATAAGGTGCATCTTTTATTTAAGATTAAAGAAACATATAAAATAAAGTTTGTTAGCACATACACAGAT
>CAJPDP010032310.1:0-10190 GCA_905336975.1 Bombina variegata variegata
AAATAAAGATACCAAGAGAATAAAGAAAATTTGAAAATTGGAGTAAATTAGAAAGTTGCTTAAAATTTCATGCTCTATCTGAATCACGAAAGAAAAAAAATTGGGTTCAGTGTCCCTTTAATTTAACTTGAATGGTGCTAGCGCTAAATAACGATAATTTTTTTGCGCTCCCCTTGTAATCTAGCCTATTATGTACTGAATTGCCTAATTTTATTATTATTATGCTTAAAAAGACATTAACTTAATAAGTAATTCACCATAAAGGGTTTAATAATGCATAGTATAAAAACCAATAGCAATTCACTTTCATTATTTATATTGCATGCTTTTCCTGTAATATTAATCTGAAACCCCAGAGAGGCTGTAGAATTCCCTCTCACATGCAACAGAGTGATATATGCAGAAGCTGAAAACTATTATATTTATACTGACATAATATGTGCCACATTGTGGTAGAAGAGGCCCACGTTATATATATAAAAAAAGCATTCTGTTGACTAAGAATATGTACATATCTTTTACTACTTGGAGCTAGCTGGAGATTGGCGGCTATACCAAATGTGCTTAGCTAACTCCCAGTAATGCATGGATTTTCTGGAGCTAGCTTTAATTTTGCAGGGGTTAAACACACAGTTTAATACAAGCGACAGCTCATTAATAAAATGTTCTAATATATAAGAACATTTTCTTTTTGCACTTTTATATCCCTTTAAGCAAAATAGTAAAATACTCAGGTAGGTACCGTGCACGTGTCTAGAGGACTATATGGCAGCAGTTTTGCATAAATGCTTGTGAAGAATAGATGGCAGAAGTGGTTTCAAAATGTATAACATTGTTAAAAGCATTGTTGCAAAACTGCTACCATAAAGAGCTTCAGACACGTGCACATTCTTGAGCCTGCCTTCCAACAAATGATTACAATGTAAATTAAAAACAAATTAAATTGTTTTCTGTCTGAATCATAAAACAAAAACTATTTGTTTCATATCCCTTTAACCTAATTAAGAATTATCGTTGTTTGTATCCTTTTGTGGAAGTAGAATAAGTTAAAATGGTAAAACCGCTTGCAAGATATAATGAAACCCTACAAGACTCTGGTGCCAGGAAGCTGGAGACTCAGTCAGGGAGACCTTTGAGTCATGTTGGTTCTATAAGTCAGAAAAGATGGAGGAGAAGGTTTTCTGTGGGTGGAATTTAGCATTCAGAGGGGGGAATTTGGTGGTCTGGGGGCAAAGATATTTGGGGTGGTGCAATATGCATAAACCAGACTTCAGAAGCTTCACCCTGCTACATGCTACATCACTGTAGTAGTTCATTTACATTGGTCCGTAATTGGAACAGAAAAGGAGATAAGATAAACAATATTCAAAGTGCAACATACAGTCCTGCAACATCTTACTTTTAACAATGTGTTTTTTATTATTATTGTGAAAACACAGTGTATATTATTTAACAGTTTAATTGTAAAATGTATTTGATTTATATATATATATATATATATATATATATATATATATATATATATATAACTGTAAACTACTTGAAAACATACTTGAAAACGAGAGAAATCTCAATGTATCCTTCCTGGTAAAATATTTTATAAATAAATAAAATAAACTATAACTGTAAAAACTGCTGTCAAATATTTCTGTAATTCAGATTAAAACCATTGTACATCTTAGGAACACAGGGCCAGATATTAAGCTTTGCGGGGGCAGCACATTGTGACCCCAGTGTCTTTAGCTGGACAGTCATGTTCTAGTAAGTGTTTTTTCTCCTCTTCCAATATAGGAGTATCTTTATATTGCTGTACAAGTCTGTGTCAATCAGAATGTCCAGTGGGTGTCACATCTTCCCCTAATGGTTATCAACAGCTACACTCAGTTCCCCTCCCACTGGGTGTCACAATCATAGTTACCTTATAAAGTCTGAATGAAGCTGGATTGTACCATCCAGTGCCCTGAACTGGTTTGTCATATTCCTTACATTGTGACTGTGCCCAGTGTGTAATGACAAGTAGGTGAATTCATTTCTCTCTCTTTAGGATCTGAAGGATGACGTCCTTATTTTTTGTGATCCTGCTGGTCTTTGGATTGGTGCAGATGAACTCATCCTCCTTCTATGGTAATATTTAATTTCCCTGCATCCTGCACACTTTAAACAGTATATAGAGAATGTAGATTAGTGTAACTACTGCTAAGCAATCTACTTTATATGATTAAACTACATTTTATACATTAAACATCCATAATAGTTATTTTTATCTGATTATAATTATCTATAAATGTTTTATTCTATTTATTATTTTTAGCACCAGACGAACCTGAGCAATTACAAGTATAACAAGCTGGGTCATTTCCATGTATTTAAGGCACACTAATAGTTTTTTTTTTATATATAGATGGTTCAGAAATTAATCACCACATTGCAAAAGATCTTTTCACAAAATATATGTCTTATAGTATCTTTAATTTTGTTAGCAAAAAAGTGCATTGTTTTGCAGTTCAAGGATATATCCCTTGAGCATTGTTTATAATATCTTCCTTGCTAAGGCCAATTAGGAAGAAATCTAAAAAGTGCCTGCACATATCAGTCTTTAAACCCTGGGCAGCAGGAATGAGGAGGAGAGTTCTGAATGCCCAGAATGCACTCCAGTCTCTATGGTTGTAGTAGACAAACTGCTATTTTCAGAATTTAATCAATGATACATGAACACAACATTTTTCTTTCCTGATTCAGATAGAACATGCAGTTTTAAACAATTTTCCATTTTACTTCTATTATCAAATTTGCTTCATTTTTTTGGTATGTTTGTTGAAGGAGCAGCAATGCACTACTGAAAGCTAGCTGAACCCATTGGCCAATGACATCAGGCATTTATTTGAAGCCACCAGTCAGCAGTTAGCTCTGTTTAGTAAATTGCTGCTCATGAGTCTTTCTATGTGTGCTTTTTAACACAGGATACCAAGAGAATAAAGCACTTTAGATAATTAGTAAATTGGAAAGTTGCTTAAAATTCCATGCTCTGTCTCATTAATTAAAATTTAGTTTTTACTTTACTGTCCCTTTAAAGGAAAGACTGGCAAAATAGGTAATGAGCACTGCAAATTGTATTTAACTGTGCAGAAACATTTTGGTTCATATTACAAGTTTAGTGCAAAATATTGCTTTTGCAAAAGCGTTATTTGTGCTCGACTTAGTAATACCAGCGCAATCAAATGTGCGCTGGTATTACAAGCTAGGTGCAATGTGAACACGACTTTGCGTTCGCATTGCATGGAAGCATTGAGCTCACTATAGAGTGTGCTTCTATAGGCTCCAATAGGATCCTCGTTCTCATGCCGTGAGAAATGGCAGGAGAACTAGCACAGCAAAGGAGGTAAGTCGTGCAAAGATGGGTAGCAAATATAAATGTATTTCCCATAGACCGCTATGTAAAGGCATTTTTAGCGCTGTTTTATTTTTCTAACACCCCCCAAACCCCTAAAAACTGCTTAGTGCGGTTTCTTTTTTTTTTAATGCTACATTTTTTAATTATTTTTTTTTTTTAAAACGACCTCACGTGTTATTTTGGGGGCAATTGCAGGACATTTAAAAAATTAACCAGAGGTACTCATAATGGCTGGTTATTTATCGCACGCCTGTAAATGGGCAAATTTGCCTGTTTACAAGCATGTAATAAATTAGCACCTCACTTTTAATCTAGCCCTTATGGAAAATCATATTTTGAGTTGAATATTTCTTAAATTAAAGTTTGTTGAATAGCAGTTAAATTTAAAACAAGGCAGACACATCAGTCAGTGCCACTTTACTCTATTTAGAAGTTTACTCATCTTAGACCTTGAACTAGCATCTGTTCTTACCGGACAGGACATTAAACATCTCTTGCTTTTGTGTAAAATCGGTGCTTGTCTCACGCTCCCTTCGAGGCCAAAAAGCAAATTCTGTAACCTTGAAATGCTGCAAATCAAAAAATTGGTTTATGTACTTTCCAGCATTTTGAAAACTTAGGCTACAGATTTTGCTTTTTGCCTCTCTAGGGAGCGTGGAACAAAGTAAATGTTTTACACAATATCATGAATTATTTAATATTCCTATAACTCAGTGGAGCCCATTCACTAGAAAATTGAGAGGCTTCAGTGAATGGTCTCTAGAGAACAGCAAAGCAGCTGTTAACTGAATATATTGAACATGAAGATCCCGAGCAAGGCTCTTGAATGACTTATTCCAAGGGCTAAAATTCACTAAAACATCTCTCCATTATCTCTAATGTCTATGTTTACTAGCTCCTTCATTAAACTATGCAGCAGATTCACTTGTGAATTCACGGGTGAGATTTAGTGCATGAGCTGCATAGAATAGCATAACTGTTGAAACTGAAGAGGCTGAACAAATTGGAGAGACTGGAGAGATATTTTAGAGAATGTTGCCAATTTTGTAGCTTCCTGATAAATAATATATAACCAGGCTGAACCAATCAGCAGAAGGCAGTCAGTGGACTCTGCCACATACTCAGAGAGTTGAGTAGACAAAATCGTTTAATGCAATTTACAGGAAAAGTTTACAATTTAAGTAACACTTTGGCATAGATTTTTTTAAACAAGTTTGTTAAACATTTATGTGGTGGGTATTTACTGTCCTTTTTATTTGAAAATGAAAATTGTGCAGCTGATATATAAATCGATTCTGTGTCTACCAATAGGTCAACACTTACATTTAAAGGGACATGAAAAAAATAATTTATTTCATGATTTAGAAAGAGCATGCAATTTTAAACAACTTTCTAATTGACTTTATTTGATCTATTTTGCTGTATCCTCTTGATATCCTTTGCTGAAAAGCATATCTAGATAGGCTTAGTAGCTGTTGATTGGTGACTGCACATAGATGCCCATGTGATTGGCTCACCCATGTGCATTGCTATTTCTTCAGCAAAGAATATCTAAAGAATGAAGCAAATTAGATAATAGAAGTAAATTGTATTCTCTACCTAATTCATGAAAGAAAATGTTTAGGGTTTGTGTCCCTTGAAATGCCTTGACAGAGTTTTAATGCCAAACAAAGTGAGCGTAAATGTTTGTTTCTGTGTGAAATAAACCCACTTTTTGCGGGAGGTGTCCCTATCAGCTAGTGTGCTGTAGAGTCCCAGTACTCAGTTGTACAAAATCATGCACTTCCAGGAAGATTTTACTTTTAATTTAATAAACTTTTACTTAAACTTTTCATGCAAACTATATTTAAGATATTTAACTGCTTCTTTTTTTATATATGTTACAAAAATTAAGTACTAGTATGTTAATTATTGGATTATGCAAAGGGAAGGGGTTATATGATACACGCAAACCTTTTTTTTTGTTTATTTGTATTTTTGTTTCATTTTTCCATTTATGTTTTAGGACCCTCATCCAAAGTTTTCTGTATGATATATTACATTTGTGTGCAGCATACTTTTATTAACCATCTCCCTTAAAGGGACACTAAAACCAATTTTTCTTCCCTTAAGATTCAGACAGTGCATATAAATTTAAACAACTTTCCAATTTATTTATATTAGCTAATTTGCTTCCTTCTCTTGATATCCTTTGTTGAAAGGTTCAGGTAGGTTCAGGAGCAGCAATGCACTACTGGGAGCTAGCTGCTAATTGGTGGCTGAACATATATTCCTCTTGTCATTGGCTCACCCAATATGTTCAGCTAGCTCCCAGTAGTGCATTGCTGCTCCTTCAACAAAGGATACAGAGAGAATGAAGCAAATATGATAATATAAGTAAATTGAAAAGTTGTTTAAAATGCTATGCTCTATTTGAATAATGAAAATTGTGGAGAGCTCTCCACATACATCGCTAGAAAATAGTATGTGCTTAAATTCCCTATTGATAAATAAACAAAGCTTTAAAATTCACAAAATCCATTTTTTTTATATGAAAGTGATGTTGAAATATGTTAAAAATGTTATAGTTCTATTTAATAATACATAGCTAAATGTCCCTGTTTATAAAATATTACATTTTTATGTTAAATATTTGTATTCCACTTAGCTTCGGTGATAATGCTTTTAATTTGTTTTCTGACAGATGGAGTTGAGGAGCTGAACAATGACTTTATTCTTAGTTGTGCAAAAGATGCAAAACAGCTGGTGGATACTGCTTACAAAAAAACTCGCCACATGTAAGTTTTATTATTGCTTATTATGCTCAGACATATATGGGAGGTGGGATTTAATCTTTCTAAAATGATTGTCTTTTATTTGCAATTAGATTTTTTATAAAATAAATATACACTGAGCAATGAGAAAATCACTAATAATGAAGGATATGATGAGAATAGCTTACATGCAATAACTAAAGGGATCTCAGATGAGATCTGGCCACCCATCCAACACTATAGAACCTGGTAGCTCCCGTACTCAATGCAGTTTACTTGTAATAAGAAATGACTGAGGAAAGTATAATGCATAAGGGGTGTGATGAAATCAGCATGATGACAGCACAAATCAAATCATAATGCCATAATGAAGGCAACCAGGGCATGGCGCAGCAATAACTGATAGAATTCAAGTTCTAAACATCCTAGTAATGGCTAAGAATGGAGAGAACCAATCAGTACATGTGGAAGTGGAAGTCTTCTTCACTGACAGGGTCATTCTTGTGGAGAGCAAGCCAATTAGAACAAAAAAAAATGTAAATGCCTTGTCTGCCTGATTGACAGTGAATTCTGGGACTCAGTCATCTGGTGTAAGCCTGAAAGAGGCTGCTGCCTCCAAAGAACTTTACATAAAGGTGTTCAAACACATATGTGTGTGGGGGGTATAAATAAGCAAATGAATATATGTATACATTCTGGTACTCTCTCTTGCAAGCACACAGCTAGATTAAAAACAAAATGGAAGAGTTAGTTACAGCATTTGGCCAAATGGTAAAAGGCCCAGAACCACGATAAGATCTCTTCCTCCCTGGGTTCCTAACCTACAGCCTCACAATGCATGCCTACAACCAAACACTGAGATACAAACAAGGGTGACACAGGCCCATAATAATCTACCTAGACACATACAAAAAGCAGAAATGGACTGCACTCTCAAACCGCCCTGGGTTTTGTAATTGTATGTGTTGTGTGTATTTATATATACTGTGTATATATATATATATATATATATATACTATTTAAGGTCTGTTCCAGATGGCTTGTGTGATCATTCCAATATAAGCAATCTGCATCAAATTTGCCATTGCCATATTGAATACTTCATGTGGTTTTGTAAGATTAAAAATATTAAAAATGTTATTAGGATAAACTACTTAACAAACACTAGATTTTGTGAACTGTATCCTGTTTCTATATACAGAACTACTATATTTTCCAATCCAGATAATAAAAATTGATTATATTATATTCAAAAATGTAATACATCAATATTATATTTTTATCTAGTTATGTCCCTGATGGAAAGGCTTATTATTTTCCACTTATTTGATGAACTTTAATCAAAACCCTCTTTCCATCTCATTACTGACCACTGCAAATTACATAAAGCTCCTTTCTTATTTCAGCTTGAAGGAGCGTTTACGGACGCAGACCGCAACTGCTACTGATGTCATGGCGTATTTCAAACAACCTGTGGCTGGCAGCAGGACAGCCATACGATCTGCTGACTATATGGGCACCACTCTCCAACTCCTGACAGAGAGAGTGAAAAAATTTCATCAGGGTCATTTCAATATCACAGGTAAAAAAGAATAAACACCCTGTGTTCCCTTACTATTCACAAACCTGCCTGCTGCCCTGAGGAGGCAAATTATTTTCCACATGGCCAATACCATAAAATGATTAAATGACACTTTGTATTTTTTGTTTACTAAACAATTACTTGACAGTTGCATCATTAACTTTTTAGTTTATTCATATGTTATTGTAAGCCATTTAATTTATATAGTAGTTTCTTTCAGCTTTTCTCTTAAGTGGCATAAATGAAAGGGAATAAAGAATTAGTGGAATGGCAACACTCATGCTAGTAGCAGCAGAATAACATAGAATGTTGTCCTTCAGATATTCTGACAGCTGGACAGTTGGATGGTATTTATAAGGTGACTGGCTGTGCTTACCAAAATCTTCCAAAGGCTTGTCAGGAAAGCCCCTATCGGACAATTACAGGACAATGCAATAACAGGTAAGTCATATCAACAGTTGTGTCTACTGGGGGTATATAGAGAAAGACAAACTTTTCAGGGCAAACAAGGCAGCTGTCCAGGGTTTCCTTCAGAGAAGGCCCTTGCCTGGCTGGTCAAGTACTGCAAAATGTACAATCCACCGCTCACTGTATAACAAAAGGTGTGCTCTAAATGTGCACTAATTATATTTAGAGAAGTAAACCAAGTGTATTCAACATTAATATCACTAGGGGTAGTGTGCACAGATCAAGTAAACTTTTTAATGCACATAATCCATAAATAATACATAACTAAATGCAAATGCCCAAATTTAATTTCTTTGAATTTTGGCCCAAGATGGTTTAAGAGTGTCTTTATGCTATATTTCTGCTCTGCGATATGTGCATTTTAAATTAATGGTGGTTTGTTATTCTTAATTTGATATATTCAAAGATTCATTTATTGACAAGGACATTATTTTATTTTTAATTACAAGCAGTGTTATTTCATGAAGCCAGTCAGGGGCTACAGCAGCTGAACAGTGCAGCCCTATACATAGTTTAAGTACACTAAGGTTGCAAGAAGCAATGCTGTGCAGAAAATAAAAACACCCTGAATAAGGGGACAGGGTTATGAGGTGCTAAAATTAATCTTAACCCCCCCAATTATTATATTTTGGAACCGGGAGGCTTAGGTAGAGTCTGGGTGATCTGGGTATTGGAGTTGGGCAGACACATGGATGGAGTGTTGCAGTCTGCAATGGAGTCAGATTGTCGCATTTATGAAGTATGGGCATTGAGGACCTGGATTAGGGCAGTATCAGGGTTCTTTTATAGAAATCAAGGTTTGAATACATAGGGGAAAATCAAGAGGACAGAGAGAGGAACAGATCTTCCCACTCATGAGAATCCTCTAAAGTACAGTATTGTTAGGAGCTCTGATAATCATTTAGGTGCCTATTTTAACCTATAATATATATATATAAAATGCTTAGTTCAAAGGCTGAACTAGAGTTATTAAGGTTCCCAGATGATAATCAGATCTGGGACTTCATATACACAAGCTATGACATGTCTAGATTTATCCGTTTGAAGACCCTAGATAGAGGATTCCCACACATGCAGCATCAGCTGATTGTTTCACCCGTGCTTTAGTTCAGCTATAATGAAAATCTGGGCTGTTAGGGTTACCTGAGGACCGCGGTTGAGAAACACTGCTATACAGGGCTTTGTATTGTCTTACTGTAGGTGGAAAGTGATATATTAAATGATACCATTAAAATACTTGTTACATTTAATGACAATTACTGTTTGTAGGAGGAACCCTCTCCTTGGTGCTTCCAACACTGGGTTTACACGTTTGCTGCCAGCTGAATATGAAGACGGCACCACCCTTCCACGTGGTTGGACGCTAGAGCGGCCAATCAATGGTTTCCGGCTACCCTTGGTAATAATTCTCTTAGTGATTTTTTTTCAGCCCTGGTATAAATTCTTTCTGTTTACTGAAAGTTCAGTGAAATAATTAAATGTATTAATTCATTCTATTTATTTGTCATTCTCATTTTTTATATCTGTACCCCATTCTCCTACTTTGTTTTCCTTGACTGTTAATTCTCCGTAGAGTCATTTTTAAATCATTTTCTATAGCACCCGACATTTTGGACCTATGGAACTCCTTAAAGTGAATGTCAATTTTGATGCTAAAGTCCCCGGTTTTTAAAAATTTGATTAAAAACAGGGGCACTTTAATTCATCAAAATTTACATTTCACTCCTTTTGATAAAAAAAAAATACCTTTTAATCTTCACAGCAGCTCCAGCTTCCTCCGGTCGTTGCAAGCCATTTATGACGTCAGAAATGATGGATAGGTCATCCTCCAATCACGGCTTCCCCCCGGGGCAATCAGTGTCTGATTCAACGCCGTGATTGGAGGAAGCCGGATTCCTCATTTTAGACCCAGGAAGAGGCTTTGAGACGGGCGGAGGAAGCGATGCAGTGGCTGTCAAGATTAAAAGGTAAGTATTTTCACAACACGAGTGAAATG
>CAJPDP010032319.1:0-10933 GCA_905336975.1 Bombina variegata variegata
GTGCCCATGCGCGAAACGCGTAAGATTGGAGTTTACCTTGTATCCAGAAAGCCTACCTTGCAATAAAACTTTTTCCTGGCACTTGGGCTCAGCTCTCCTTCTTCCTCATTTTATATGCCCTTTTTAGTTTGCAGCATGCATAGATAGAAAGATAAACAGTCATTAGTTAAATGGTTAACTTATCCACTGAGAGGAGATCAGGTGTTAAATAAACAGTGACAATAGACAAAACAGCATTAAGTGTTGCAGCGGAGATAATGAATAGACAGTGTCTTTAGATAAGAACAGACTTATATATGTTGCAGTGGTACAATTATAGCAGGAGCGGCAGATTCTACAGCAAGCCCTGGACGGCGCCTATGCAGGGGAAGGGCATTTGACCCCTGTATAGGTGAACAAGAGGGATAGGTTAGTGGAATCAAGGGGAGGAGACAGGTGGGGCTTAGAGAAAAGGGATAAGAATGGTGGGGGTGGCCAAAAAGAGCGCCAAAAAAGTGGGAGACAGAGGGTAAGTGTGAACGAAAGCTCGCTTTGTTGCACACTTACCTGGTTCCATAATGGCAGCTAATCCGGACCTGGTTGCGGCGGTGACGGCCTATGCCCAAGCCAGAGGCGCAGAATGGGTGATGGAGCAGCTCCTGAGGGTAAGAGCAGCTCCGGTAGCAGAGGAGGCGGCAAGAGGAAGGACAGCACGGCCTCCTGGGGCCAGGCCCGTCAGGAGGGCCAGACCACCGCAAAGGATAAGCCCGGAGCTGGGGGGCAGAACCGGTATGAGGGAACTAAGCCTGCGGAGATGAAGCGGCAGAGGGATATCGCCTGGGAGGCCCGTTGGATGACCAGCAGGGAGCTTGACGACGGTGAGGCCCGCGGTGGGGCAGGACCAGCATTGGTGGAGAAGGCAGCTTCGGGAGGGGGAGCTGGAAGCGGCATCACCTGCCGTGCGGGTGGAAGGCCGGGGAGGCCGGCAAAGGAGAAGAGACAGATGCCGGTGGTGGCTGCTGGTGGAGGTGAGGTGGGGAATGGTGCTGGAGGGTCAGCGGCTGTGGCAGTAAGCAGGGGCCTGTCAAGAGGGGGTGCATGTCTGGTGGGCCTTGGAGCAGGTGATGAGCGAGCTGCACAGTGTGTCGGGCTGGAGGGAGAAGGGGTCTGGGTGAGCGGGCGGGCGGGTGTCAAGTGTGTGGGGGCGGAGCCAGTTTGTTATGTGGCAGCATAGCTGCATTTGGCCCAGTTTTATGAGGCCTGGGCCTGTTGGTGACTGTGACTGGGTGGGTATGGGGGGTCCCGAGTGAGCTGTGTGGGGGTGGGGGGGCCTGTGCTGAGTGGGAGAAAGGGGGAGGTTTACAAGGGTGCAGGGATGGCAGGCGGGAATCCTGCTTAGGGCAAGCAAAGGAGGCACTGGAGGAAGGACAGCAGGGTCGGGACGGGTACGGGCTGGTCTGGTCGGGCTGGATCTGAAATTATGTTTCCTTCGCAGACTGGAGGGGAGGATGGCCCCAGAAGTGGGGGCCAAGGATCCGGCGGGGCTGGGAGCAGTAGACGGCGAGGGATGTCCTGCTCGCCAGTGGACGCCCAGAGGGGTGGAGCCAGGTGAATGTCAGCATCCTGGGGGAGGCTGGACAGGTCTCCCAGGAAGAGGAGTGTCCAAGAAAGGACAAGGGATCAACAGAGGGCACGTTCACCTGGGCGCCGCAGAGATGTGAGCAGGAGATCGGAAGGACAGTCAAAGGAGAGGGCTAGGAGGATGGAGGCTGGGGAGCCAGAGAGCAGAGGCGGCAGCAGTTTGGGACCCGCTACGGCACCGTCTGTGTCAGGTGAGGTGCCAGGGACTGGGGCTAACACATCTGTGAATATGCAGGAGTTGCAAGTGGGGGGTTTAAATTTGGTATTGTTGAAGGGGTTAAAAGAATTGGTGGCTCAAGTTGAAAAACAATGTGGTGAAGGGGGCAGGGTGGCCAGAGTGTGGAGTCAGAAAGGGGTCCAAGGGTCAGGGGATGGGGTGGCGCTCCCGGTGGCAAGTTGGTCAGGGAGTATTATTAAGGTGGCTGAGGTAGCAATGAGTAGGCCGTGTTTGTGCACGATCGGGCCTTTGGACATCATCATCATCTAACGCAAGTGATTAAGGAGAAAATTTGGAAGAGGGAGTTTTTGAAAATCTTTTCGTTACTTCCTCTAGAGCAGTTTGTGGAGATTAAGAAGGACCCAAATGCGGAGCAGGGGAAGAATGAGGAGGAGGAGCGCAAAAAGAGATACAGGAAGCTGCCGAAGAAGTTTGGCAATTGTTCGTGGGCCTTTTGTATCCTGGCTAGTGTGACCACAGAAAAGTTCCCAGAACAAGGCTCCGCATTGTTTTGTTATTTCGATGAGATTTCAGCGGCATACCGCACATATGGTGGCGATCGGGACATGGGGATATGGTTGGAGATGATGACACCTCTTTGTGGTGGGCAGTCCTTTCGTGGGGCAGGCGCAATTACTGGTGGGGCTGGAATGAACGCAGCAGTGGTGCTCAGGAAAGGGCTGTGTTTCCAGTTTAATGACGGCCAATGTCGGTTCGGTGGGGCATGTAAGTATAAGCACGAGTGCTCGGGTTGTGGGGGAGCGCACGCATACTCTAAGTGCTTTAAGTGGGGGTGACTGCCAGCTAGGACAGGGGACGTGGCTGTACAGGGCACAGACGCCGGTGAAGGTCGTAAGGATGGTGCCGTGGTTAGACCAGTATGCTAGGGGGGTCTCGAGAAAGGTAGATGCGGAAATGCTGCTGACGGGTTTTAGTTCAGGGTTTTGGATTCCATTCGAGGAGGGGGCGGAGTTCAGAGCATCTGGAAATTTAAAATCAGCAAGGGAATTCCTGGAGATTGTAAGGGGTAAGTTGATGAAAGAGGTTTCATTAGGTAGGATGGCGGGTCCGTTTACGATGCTTCCTTTGGCTAACCTGAGAGTTTCGCCGTTAGGGGTAGTTCCAAAAAAATCCCCGGGCCAGTATAGGATGATCCACCATCTGTCATATCCAAAATGGGCTTCTGTGAATGATAGGATTGATTCTGAGTTGGAGGCTGTTCTTTATGCATCGTTCGATAAGGCGGTGGAATTGGTTTGGTTGGCAGGTAGACGGGCGCTATTGGCTAAAGTTGATGTTGAGGCAACGTTTCGCCTGTTGCCAGTGCACCCCAGATGTCATCACTTGTTAGGTTGTTTCTTTGACAATTCTTATTTTGTAGATTTGTGCCTGCCGATGGGGTGTTCAATTTCCTGGTCATATTTTGAGAAATTCAGTTGTTTTGTTGAATGGGTTGTGAGGCAGCAGGCGGGTTTGAGTTCATTGGTCCATTATTTGGACGATTTTCTATTTGTGGGCCCTGATGGGTCGCGGGACTGTGAGCATCTAATGGCAGCGTTCATGAGAGTAGCGAGGGATTTTGGCATTCCTGTGGCAAGGGATAAGACGGAGGGCCCGACGTCTTGCCTGAGTTTTTTTGGTATTGAAATTGATTCAGACAGTATGGAATGTAGGTTGCAGGAGGATAAAATAGTTGATTTGGTGGAGATGATTGAAGGGGCATTGTGGAAGCAGAAGATCAAATTGAGGGATCTCCAGTCGCTGATTGGGAAACTTAATTTTGCATGTAAGATCATTCCGGTGGGACGGGTATTTATGAGGAGTTTGTCTCAGGCGACTGTGGGAGTGAAGGAGCTTTTTCACCGAATTCAGTTGAAAAAAGAGCTGAAGGAGGATTTGAAAGTTTGGTGGGGTTTCTTGAGGGAGTTTAATGGGAGGGCGTTGGTCCAGGAGGAGGAGATACGGGATTTGGATCTTCATTTGTTCACAGATGCTTTGGGGGCCATTGGTTTCGGGGCTTATCTGAATGGCAAGTGGTGCGTGGGTGTAAGAACTCTGTAATACCTCCTTAAGTATTTGTAAGATCTCTGTAATACCACCTTAAGTATTACTCCTCCTATTTCCTGTATTCTCTTTATAAGGTCATTTCCTTCTTCCTATCATTGCTTGAATATTTTGTTCTTGCCTCCGTGTGATTGTGGATCCTTGTCTAAATGTACCTTAGACTGCCTAAAGCTTCCTGTGTTTCTACTTATCCTGTCATCACACAGACGCTGTCTGCCTGCTCAGGAAAGTTTCACTCTGCATAGAATCATCCTCCTGCTGTATCATCACTTTTGTTTGCCTTCACCCTGCTCCACAGCTGCACAGACTCACCTGTCAGCATAAGCTGACAAACAGGAGCTGCCTTTCATTTCCAGATTTTCTCCAGATGATTACAGCAAACACAGACGCCCACTTCTCTACACGCTGTTACTAACAGCCAGCTCAGCATTCCAAGTCACTCTCCTCTTCACGCTGTATCTGACACCTATTACTTCGAAGTCTAATCTCCTCAAACATCTCTACAGGAATTCCTCCTTTTTGCAAGCAGATAAACCGCAAGCATATCTGTAAACACAGAATTAACCTATGCCTGACTGTTTAGACTTGTAATCTGTTTGTTACTACCAGCAATATTCCACTTCATTTTACTTGTGCAACTAACCTTGCTTGCTTTCTATATTCTGAAATCTCATGTTGTATTGCATCTGAACTTTATACTGGAGCATAATTTGCCATTTCTCAGAGTACTAATTTCTGCTACATTTGTTAACCCTATCAATATCAGAGTTTATATTCACTTAATGGGAACTTGTAAAGTATTTACCATTTACTCCATTATCTAAGACACAGTTCTATATCAAGAATAATCCTGTGCTGCTGCTTGACTCTGAATCTTTGCTCTTATACACCTGTAGCCTAAACAGTGTGTGTGTAATTATTACAAATGTATTAACTGCTACCTCCCTCTAGCCCATTAAACCCTCATATTGTTTCTTGGGTTAAGGTTTTCTCTAGCTACAACATCATGTTTTAAGAAGGTTTAATTAATAGCCTTACAGTGGGTCAGTGGCCGGAGAAGTGGGCTGGAACTGTTCCCGCTAGTGGTGGCGATGCATGTCTGGCTGCCGCTGTTGTCCAACAAAAGAGTGACATTCCATTCTGATAATATGGGGGCAGTGATGGCTCTAAATAGATTGTCAGCATTGTCACCTCCTGTGGTTCGGTTGTTGAGAATATTTGTACTGAAAGCATGCAATGCAATGTTTTGTTTAGAGCTGTACATGTTCTGGGGAAGCTAAATGAGGTTGCTGATGCTCTTTCCCGTTTGCAGTGGGACCAGTTCCGTTGTTTGGCTCCAGAGGTGGAGGCATGTGGGGAGCAGTGCCCAGAAGAGCTGTGGGGAATAGCATTTTCATCGTAATGGATATGGTGAGGGGAGCTTTAGTTCCAGGAACATGGAGGGCATACATCCAGGTATGGGGGTTATGGAGTAAGGCGCTACAAGGGTGGGGGCTGGTTAATTCATCTGAAAGAAGGGTGAGTGCATTGGTGGATTGGATGCAGGAGTGGAGGGAGGCTGGTATCTCAAGGTCTATGGTGAGGAGGCGGCTTGCTGCTATGGCATTTTTGTTTCAGTTGATTGGTTGGGAGGATGTGTCAAAACATTTCCTGGTCCGGTTAGCAGCAAGAAGTTTGTGCAGGGGAATGGTGGTAGCAGATGGTAGGCGACCAGTGGTGTTTGCAATTCTGCAGCGGGTTGTGAGTCAGTTGCCAGAGATTTGTAGCTCATATTATGAGAGGGTTTTGTTTAGAGCAGCTTTTGTGATAGCCTTTTTTGGGGGCATTTAGGATATCTGAATTGGTGGGTAGGAACAGGAGGGACATGAGGGGCATTCAAAGGTCAGACGTGGTGATTGAAGATGACAGGTTGTCAATTTGGCTGAGGAGGCCAAAAACAGACCAGGCGGGTAAGGGCATCTAGATAGTCTTGAGGGCTATGGGGGGCCCATGTTGCCTGGTAAAAGTGGTGCAGGAGTTTGTCGGGTTACGGCCTGGGGGGAGGGGCCCATTGTTTGTGCACAATGATGGGTCTTCATTGTCCCTGTTCCAATTCCAGGCGGTTTGGCAATGTGGTTTAAATCCAAGGAACTTTGGGACGCATTCATTTAGAATCGGGGCAGCTACAGAGGCTCATGCATTGGGGGTGGGGGTTGACGGGATTTAGAGGACTGGGAGGTGGGCTTCAAACAGATATGTGTCATATATTAGGCCTGCTTTAGTCTAGTTATGCTTGTTTTCTCTTTTCAGGACTGATACAGTGTTGGCTCATGGGCCATTCTTATATATACTGGGCTAGAAAGGTGGCAATGGTTAGAGAGGATGGGGTCCAGCTGGGGTTTCCAACTGCAGAGGTCAACATACGGTGGTTTGGAATCAGAGGCATGAGGTGGGATCAATTGTGGAATATGCGAGGCTATTCTGTCCGCCTGATATTTTATTGATACACCTTGGGGAGACTGACTTGGGTGCTAGATCCCAGAAAGAGTTGGTGGATGGGATGAAACGGGATGTGAAGAGGTTAATTGCATTGTTTCCTAAATTAGTGATCTTGTAGTCCGAGATTGAACCGAGGTTATATTGGAGGGCAGTTTGGGATGGTAAAAAATTAGACGCCTCACGGAAAAAAGTGAATAGGATGATGAGCAGTTTTGTTAAATGGGTTGGCGGGTTGTCATTAAGGCATTTTGAGTTTTAAGGGGAGTCGGGGAAATGTTTCTTCCTAAAAGATGGAGTTCATTTAAATGAGGTGGGTTTGCATTTATTTAATTTCAATATGAAGGAGTGGGTTTCAAAGGCCTTGGAGTTGGTTGGCGGAGCAAGGCCTTAGGCCTTGCCGGTGGCGGAGTGCTTGCTTGGTGTAATAGCATTTGTATGGGTACCTCCTGATTTCAGGAGAGAAGTTGGTGGAAATTTTATCTGGTGGAAAATGTGGTTGCTATGGGGCAAGCACTAATTGGGGTTTTAATATGTTCAGTTATTTATGGTTGTAATGTATTTGTTAAAAAATAAAAGCTGCGGCCTTTGTAACCCAGATTTTGAGTTGTGTCTTTATTGGAAAAGTACCTATTAGAGGGGTCAAGGAAGCCCTGGACGGCGCCTATGCAGGGGAAGGGCATTTGACCCCTGTATAGGTGAACAAGAGGGATAGGTTAGTGGAATCAATGGGAGGAGACAGGTGGGGCTTAGAGAAAAGGGATAAGAACGGTGGGGGTGGACAAAAAAAACGCCAAAAAAGTGGGAGAGAAAGGGTAAGTGTGGAAGAAAGCTCCGGCCCTCCCTCCCTTATTTAAGGATTGGATGTGATTGTCGCAGCTGAGATGGCAGAGTGTTTGCTTGGTAGAATAGCATTTGTATGGGTACCTCCTGATTTCAGGAGAGGAGTGGGTGGAAATTTTATCTGGTGGAAAATGTGGCTGCTATGGGGCAAGCACTAGTTGGGGTTTTAATATGTTCAGTTATTTATGGTTGTAATGTATTTATTAAAAAATAAAAGCTGCGGCCTTTGTAACCCAAATTTTGAGTTGTGTCTTTATTGGAAAAGTACCTATTAGAGGAGTCATGAGATTATGAAGGAAACATATACTTGCGATACTTGTGGAATGCAGATGCAGCAAAACCAAGAGTAAATTGAACACGGAAGTTAGATTGGAGATCCGGTGTTCGTGTAACTGCTGAGTAGTGGATGCAGATCCGCTGTCTGTGTAACCGCTGGGGAAAAAGGAGGATATGGAGAGCTGAGAGGTGAACGTGGTAATGATTGCTTTCTTAGAATGGCTCACAAAAACAGCTGACAGGCTGTGCACAGGAGTGGTTTCCGAATGAGATGATGGAAATAGTGCAAAGTCCTGTTGTAATTCAGATCTCAGATACAAAGTAAAGTGCACAAAATTGCTGGAGGCTTGATAGAGCTTGCTGGGAAGTTGCCTTACGGTTAGCAAAACATTATTCAAGCAATGACTAGGATTTGGAATTGCCTTAAATAGGTTAAACCTGGAAGGGGCAGGGAATTATACTTAAAGGTGCAGGTGGTGTGTTACAATCACTTAGAGTTACTGCAGTGAGAGTGTACTTACTTTGGAGGATAAGTTATTTTAATTGTGGTGCTGCTTTTAGGTGTTGTTGAAATAAATGGTTCATTGGCAGCTTTTCATTAGTGGCAGTGATATTATACTGTTGCTGTTGCTGAAGTGTGCCGGCTGGCCCAATAGCAGTTTTTAAAGGATCTATGCCCAAGGCAGATAGATACCTTGTCATTCAATTCTTTCATTAAACAAACCCTCCAAAACATGCTGCATTTCTTCAAATGAAAATACTAGTTTTAGAAAAAAGAGTAATTAATAGATATGTACATTTGTATTCATACGTATCTGTATTCAAATGAATATTGCCTAATTAATTAATTTGGTCAAGAACCAAATGAACAAATGGCAGCCTGCACAAAATTCATTAATATTCATCATTTATTAATTCTTTTAATTCATCATTATTCTTTTAATAAATAAAACCTGCTAAAACTCTGTTACTAATGTCTAAACAAAAACAATCCCAAACACACCATCCCGCTACATTAACTATAAAACCCCATTGCAAAAACCTGTTACACTACATAAACCCTAAACTGCCATAACCCCCTTTGCAAAAAATTGCTGCAATAAACCGCCAAAGCCTCTATTTGAAAAAAACATGCTACTCTATTTAACCCCTAAACAGCCACAATCCCAAATGCAAAAAAATATACACTAACTACCCCCTAAACTGCCATAACCTGCACTGCAAATCCCCCCTACACAACTTAACCCCTAAATCACCACAACCCCCATTGGGAAAAACCTATACTACTTAACCTCTAGGAAAAAAGCAAATTCTATTGTTTTTTTTAAATCAGCCAATAGAATTTGCTTTCTCCTATTGGCTGATTTTAAAAATCAACCAGCCAATAATTTTTTTTCCTATTGGCTGTTTGTTTTTTAAAAAATAATCTCCTTCTATTGGCTGATTTGAAATTGAATTTGAAATCAGCCAATGAAACTGCCAGGTCACCCCAGAGGAAATGACTGTTGTCACCATGAAACCGCCACTGACAAGGACCCACTGCCGCCCTTGAGGAGCCGCCGCAGATGAAAAAAAGAAGTGGAACCCTGCGGATCATGGCTGGTGAAAAAAACTTTGGGTTCTAGTACTTTGTTGGGGGGTGATTTAATTTTAGTATAGGATGTTTCTTAGTTTAGTTTTGGATAGAGTTTTTTAGGGGGAATTTTTATTTGGGTGTCCTTAAGTTTTCTGATAGGGTTTTTTTTAGGGGGCCTTTTTTATTTTTTAGGGTACTTTAGTTTAAGTATAGGGCTTTTTATTTTTTAGGTGCTTTTTTATTGTTAGTTTTTTTAGCACTTAGGGGTATATTAGTGCAGGTTTTTTTGTCATGGGGTTGTTGAGGTTTAGGGGTTAAGTAGTGTAGAATTTTTTGTAATAGGGGTTGTATTTTGCAGGCTTGCAATGTGGCTTGCAATGTGGCTTGCAATGTGGCTGTGGGGGTTTAGGGGTTAAGTGGTGTCATTTTTTTTCCGATGGGGGTTGGGTGGTTTAGCAGTTAAGTAGTATAGGTGGGTTTGCCATGGGGCTGTGGAGGTTTAGGGGTTAAGTAGTTTAGTTTTTTTGCAATTGCAATTGTGGCAGTTTAGGGGTTAAGTAGAGTAGGTTTAGGCCTTTTGGGGTTAATATATATAATAGCGGGTTTAGGGGTTAAGTAGCGTACTTAGGGGTTAAGTAGCGTAGGGAGTTTTTGCATGCCTCTTTTTTGCGATTAGCATTGTGGCAGTTTAGGTATTAAGTAGTGTAGGTTTTTTCTTTTGCTATGTGGTTTAGAGGTTAAGTAGTTTAGAAAGTTTTTGCAATGAGAGTTGTGGAAGTTTAGTGGTTAAGTAGTGTAGGTTTAGACCTTAGGGGGTTTATATACTGTAGTGGGTTTTTGCAATGGGGATTATGGGGCTTGATTGTAGCATGTTTTTGTAATGGAGTTGTGGAAGTTTAGGGGTTAATAGAGTAGGGGTTTACTGTGATGGTGGTAGTGGTGATTTAGGGGTTAAAAAGTGAAGGTAAGTTTTAAAAAAAAATCTTTAGGTTTTTTGTGATATGGGTTCTAGCAGTGTAGGTGGGTTTGCAATGAGGTTTTTATGATGGGGTTGTGGTGGTTTAGGGGTTAAGAAGTGTAGGGAATTTTGTGAAGAGGTTGGGATGGTTTAGGGGTTAAGTAGTTTAGGGTTTTTTGCAATGGCAATTGTGATGGTTTAGGAGTTAAGTAGTGTAGGTTTAGGCCTTAGGGGGTTAATATATTGTAGCAGGTTTTTGCGATGGTGTTGTAACGGTTTAATGTAGTGTGATTTTGTGATGGAGTTGTGGTGGTTTAGGGTTGAATAGGGGTTTAGTGTGATGGGGTAGTGGTGATTTAAGGGTTAAATAGTAAAGGTAAATTTAAAAAAAAAATGTTTAGGCATTTCATTTTGTTAACAAGCAACAAACATTCGTACAACAAACACTTTAGTTTAAAGATATTTTTTTTAGCTTTTTTTTTATATTTTAGGGGCTTTTTATTGTTAGTTTTTTTGTAGTTAGGGTTCATTAGTGTAGGGGTTTTATTGAGATGGGGGTTGTGGCAGTTAGAGAGGTTAAGTAGAGTTTTTTGTGATGCAGTTGTGGTGGTTTAGGGGTTAAGTAGTGTAGATGTCAGGGTGCCAGGAATCAGACTGAGACGAGAAGTGCAAAAATAATCACACCTTTATTAATAGCAAAAAATAATAAAAAGTCCACAAGTCGTATAACAAGCCAGGAATCAAAACCAGAGCTGGTAGTCAGACAAACCGAGTCAGGAGCCAAAGCGAGTAGTCAGACGAGCCGGAATCAGGAACAAGGAGAACAGCAGAGTCAGGAACAAGCCAGGGATCAGGAACCAGGAGGGACGTCAGACAGCCAGGTAATACACAGGAACTGGAACTG
>CAJPDP010032345.1:0-10832 GCA_905336975.1 Bombina variegata variegata
ATAAAGCAGTCCTTAAGAGTGCACTCACTTAAACATTAATCCATCCACCGGGAGCTAGTATGTAGAAAAATGCAGGTATCCAAGTGGAGATAGACAGAGCACTCACCGGTATTTTAGAAGATAACATTTCACCTTTATTTGGACAATTTAAAATCTATAACTTCCAAACGTTTTGGTGTCCAAACTGACACATTTGTCAATGGTCAAAGTGCAAATAAAGGTAGCAGTGTGATATGTACAATCCACAATGGCTATTTAAACACAAAAACTAAATGTCACATGATCAAGCCACGTAGGAGCCGATGACGACACGCGCCACAGCTACAACATTTAATCAACAGAACACTGCATGGCTAATTTGCATAGCCTATCAACGTGAAGAATAGACATCACCAGAGTAAGCACTAGTGAGTGGGGCAACATCAGTTCCTACATAGCGGGATCAGAGGTAACAATGTATCAATAAAATCATCACTGTGAGTGATATAGTCTAATTGAAATAAATATTAACAAAATAACTACTTAGACTTGACAGAGATTGCCTATCATAAATTGGCTCCATGTCTCAAGTAATGTGGTAGAACCAGTTAATCAAATAGCATATTACAGTTCATCCCGAATAACATAGCTACAGGATTTAACGGAGAGCAGCAGGATCATAAAAATGCACTGTAATCCAACTGTGCATTTAACCCTTTAGGGGCCACGGTGTCCAAAAGGTAGATCCACCTTGTTTAAATCTGTAAAAGCTTCTTGTGTCTATCTCCACCTCTCCTCATAGGAGGAACTTGATCAATAAGCATAGTCCGTTTACTAGTGACCGTATGTCCAGCCTGTGCAAAGTGGCGTGCCACTGTTTGATCTGCAGACCCCTTCTTTATTGCTTCCCTGATGGCAAAACGATGGTTGGCTATTCTCTCACGAAAAGAGGTACTCATTTTTCCAACATATACCAGGGAGCATGGGCAATACAGGATGTACACAACATATTTGCTAGTACAAGTTGGACAATGTCTTATCTTATATTTCAGTCTGGTGAATGGATGGTAAAATATCAGGCCAGAGACCATGCTGTTGTAGGTGGTGCAGTCACCACACTTGAAACATCCAAGTTTTTTCTTGTTACTGAGCCAAGTATCCTGCTGATAACGTGTGGAGCCATTGTGTACCAACATATCACACAGGTTAGATGCTCTCCTGTACACTAGATGTAGTTCATTCATATGCTGAAATGGCAGCATCCTGTCCAAACAATGTCCCAGTTTGTCCTGATGGAAAAAGCAAGTGTCCTGTGAAGGGGGGAAAAAGTGGTCACAAAATTTATAACATCTTTGGTCGCTTTTTTTGTGCCCTGTTTGTCCAACAGTATAAATTGATTTTTCCCCAGTAGTCTCTCTGCAGTCTCCTCAACTGTCCTAGTTCTGTAACCTCTCTCCAATAGTTTATTTTTCATTACTGTTTCTTGTGTCATTCTGGTGCTATCCAGGGTGTTAGTGCATATGACCCTAGAGAGCTGTGAGGGGACAATACCCTTTTTCTGATGGTTAGGATGAAAGCTATTTGCCAATAGATGATAAGACAAACAGGGGACGCCTCATAGAGTAATGCGTTCCATATAGATGAGTAAATGTTGATGGTGAATATGCTTACCAGATCGAGTTGCACCGTACTATGACCGGTGCTGGAGAGCAGGCTAGCACTTTGCAGTGGCTAGTACACTTATCAGGGTGTCCCCGGCGTAGTTCTCAAATGGAATCCAAGTTTCAGCAGGAATGCAGACACTTTCAATACCCACTCATGGGATTAAAAAGAGGATATGGGGGGCGGAGTCTGGCCATGCTAGAAGATGGCCGCGTTCTAAGAGGGCTCCAATATCCCAAACCAGTTATATCTCCTCTGCCTGACATGCTTCCCTTCAATTCTTCCCCACAAACCACTCTTAAGTGCTGAGAAGTGACCCGGCACGGCCTGCAAGCAGAAAGAAGCTGCAAAGTGTATCACGCAGCTCTCGGCATAGCACAGAGCAACCTGTGGCCTTACCACAGCAGGAGCCTCAAGAGCGCGCACAGCACCATCGGTCGATTGAGGTGAGAGACAACTAGTGACCAGCCGACACTTGCTCCACTGCTCCCTTACTAACAGAGGCCCGAGCAGACTGAGAGCCCTACCGACTGTTCCGCTCCCCTCACGCCGCTGCTGTGCTGAGACCACGTGGAGTGAGTGTGGTGCGACATTTAACTAAAGCAGAGGGGGCATACCCACACAGAGCGCATCCAGGTGAGCTTCTACCAACACCCTCAGTGAGAAGAGAAGGTACACTCCTGCCTAAACCTAGCCTTCAGGCTCAGCACAGCCTAACTGGCGTGACACTGTACAGGGCCCCACAGCAGACAAGACGTTTATCCAGGGATCCTCCCTTGGGACTATACTCACACAGCACTCCCTGAATTAGCTCAGACAACTGCTTTTAGGTATATTAAATTGGGCATCACACTGAGTAGTCCTTGGAGGAGATCTGAGCCCAACAGCCTTACCACTATTCAAACCTCTGTGCCTCACATAGTCGGTCAGTAAACCTATTTTAATTCTTCTTAAAGAGACATACAGCACAAGCATTTACTGTGATTCGCAATTACCCTAAGGTCCTGGGTAATGCAGTGTAAAAAACACAATAAAGCAAACGTGCTAAACACGGGTAAAACCCTGAAACAATACCTTACAGCTAAGGATACCCCCCCTGAACCTAACGATAAAGACATGTCCGAATACACAGAGAAATGCGCCAGAACCAACCCCAGCACCAGAACACTCCTCCTTTGTCACTAAACAAGACATAAAGCACCTTTCATCCAAAGAAGACATCAATGTAGTGCTCCAGGAAATGAGATCACTCTTTGAGGACCTCAGAAAGGACCTGGGTGCTCTGGACCGCAGAGTGCAAGCTCTGGAAGAAAAACAAAACCCCACTAGTTTGATGATCCAGAAAAATGCTGCCAACATTAGCGATCACGAAGACAAGCTATTCTTCCTTAACAAAAAACTAGAAGATTTGGAAAACAGATGCCGCAGAAATAACCTCAGAATGAGAGGGTTGTCCGAGACTGTGCTGCCCATGGCAATAGAAGGCTATCTGCAGGCCCTTTTCAAAATTATTAAAGACAGTCCCACAGCCCCAGATATATCCTTAGAAAGGGCACACAGAGCTCTCAGGGCAAAACCTCCCCCCAAAGCTCCTCCACGAGACATTATCGTCAGATTCTCAAAATTCAAAGCTAAAGAAGACATTCTCCGAAATGCAAGAATTAAGAAGAATCTCTACCATGCTGGAGAAGAGATCCACATCTTCTCTGACCTCTCTCAAGCCACACTTCAGAAGAGGAGAGACCTTTCTTCCATCACCACACACTTACGGAACCAAAAAGTTCAATACAGATGGGGATTTCCTGTTTCTATAATAGTAAATCACAATAACAAGTCATTCACCTACAAGCCAGGAACTGACCCTGCTCTATTCTT
This sequence comes from Bombina variegata variegata, assembly GCA_905336975.1. Classification (NCBI taxonomy): domain Eukaryota; kingdom Metazoa; phylum Chordata; class Amphibia; order Anura; family Bombinatoridae; genus Bombina; species Bombina variegata. The sequence goes on from CAJPDP010032345.1 coordinate 3,517, forward strand.
CAGTGAACTGTCTCTACCCACTCCTTCGAGACAAGAAGAAAACGTCAACCCAGGCCATGGTGCAGTATGAACTCATATAGCATGAAGTGTCTGTTGTGATGTACACTTAATTGTTTTCTAGGAAGGACATGTTAACAAGGGATGGTTAAAAATCCTGCGCTTCATATGAAGCACCCCATGGTTCAAACATGTACAAATCCATTTTTGTGTTAACCCCACTTTCTTTTTACAGGAGGTACCTTACACATTTTCACCTACACATATCTTATAAACAAGAGACGACGATACCCCACCATACCGGATCTCACATTCGGCAACCCGGAATCTAGCAAACCCATTTCACCACATGCTGACCTTAAAGTGCACCCCCACGCAAGCTGACAGATTGACCTATAGTCCCGTGCTTTAACCCTGCCTGATTCTTGGCTATTGCACACCAGTATGTAAAATTGATAACATTTGACCCCACAACACTAACAATAAGCTTGCAACGTTACTCACATCTACCAGTGACCCCAGACACACTCTTTGGACGATGCCAAACACACCACTAGCATCGAGTGACATAGACCTGGGGTACTGCACTCCGTTTTCCAAGACAACACACTTAGAAGTATTTTGTAGGAAAGCTAGCTTCACTTTACCTCATGTTTAAAAATCCACTAAGAAGCTAAGCATATTATTTGGTTGCTAAAATCCTTTTCATGGGATGCCATACTGTAGGTTTGACATCATTTTGACTAACATGACAGTTCATAATACGGAACAAGGACTTGACTCAAGGGTTTAGGAATACTTCGCACCTTCTTTGACCTAGTTCTGAACTAAACGGGAACACCATTTACTAATCCTCAACTCTCCATAAGCTTCAATAAGCAAGATAACGAGATTGTGCAGGATATACTTCATGTCATCCCACCGTCTTTGTTCAGTAAGGCTTACATTCGACCCCTATACCAGGATCTAACATTCCACCAGGTAAACATCCCCGTTTACCCAGATCTGAATTTATGGCCTCCTAGTTATCAAAAAACCCATACACACTCTTCATTGGTCATACTCATACATTTACTCAAGCAAGACTAACAGACAACACCCAAACCACAGAGGTCATCCTGCCTAGCCTCATTTTATACATATGTCAAGAGGTTCAGATCTGGGTCACTATGGTGAGGTCATTCCAGCTCACTGTTGTGATTGCAGAGTTTTTGTTCCAGGTTTTGTTATTGAAGCATTGTTATTTATATAAGTATTCACCATGTTATAAAACCTGTGCTCAACTAACTGTATGAGGGTTGAAAATACCTCACATATCAAAAACTTAGCAGTACATTCTTGGGTTGAATCTTTCCTCTGTATCTTTGTCATGGAAACAGTGAAACACTCATTCGACTCAACCAGGAAGGACCCTCATACATCTAATATCCTAGGAAAGACATTTGCCGTCACCTTGGCGCTCACAGCCTAAGGAGACTGAATATGTGACTTAACTATCTTGGCCCTTAAGCAAAAATTACAAGTTTCATTTTAGGACTTACCGAGCATTCAGGTTTTTTCTTTGTTCTTATTGATCTTTAATGTTGTTTACCTATCATTGCTGATTTTTTTTTATTACTGATACAAACATTTAAAAGCATTGTTTCTCTCAGTCACGGTGTACATCTTAGCTACTTAAAATATTTACAACTTTACTATACCCCTTTTCCCTCAAATAGGTTCCCATAGGTGCTTTTAAGGCTCATCAACACAGGTCCCACGTAACTTTCCCCGCTCCTTGCCCCCCACCCCCTAGTCAAACGCACGTTGGATATATTTTATTTTAACGCACCTTCTCCCTTCCCTCTGCCTGTCAGGTAGATCAACACCGCACTATTTTTAAATTCACATTATGCTGGATTTGGGATTACTTCCCCTTTGTGCTACTAACCTCTCCTTTAACTTCCCTATTTGCTTTAACTAACTCTGTCTTAGCAAAACCTTCCTCTCCCCTAGCACACCCCTTTCTCTTTCCTCCTCTCTCTTTCCTCCTCTCTTTTCTTTCTTTCTTTCTTTCTTTTTTTTTCCCATACAAATGGCTAAACACAGTAGATTTCAGGAACACACTTTCAGACTAACCTCCATTAATGCAAAGGGACTCAATAGTCCTGGTAAAAGATCAATAGCATTGAGAGATTTACATAAATTAAATAGCCAAATTCCTCATTCAGGAAACACATTTCCAAAAGGGCAGAGAACCCAAATGGAATAATCCTCATTATCCCACAACATTCTTCACTTCTGGCCCACACAAGAAAAACGGAGTTGGGATCTTGATCCATAAATCCCTTCCGTTACACGTTTCACAAATAGAAAAAGATACTGAAGGAAGATTTTTGCTTTTGATAGGGACGCTATATGGTCACCAAATCACGATAGCCAACATATATGCCCCAAATCAAACACATACCACCTTTTTCAAAAAGGTTGCTACCAAACTACTAGAACACGCAAAGGGAGTGACCTTTCTGGCAGGAGATTTCAACCTCTCTTTAGACCCCTTACTAGACTCATCAAAGGGAATATCATGTACCTCTTCAAAAACACTCAAAGCAGTTAAAACCACCCTAGCCAGCTTAGACCTACACGATATCTGGAGAACATTACATCCCACTCAGAAAGACTTCACTTTCTTCTCCCCACATCACAACTGCTACACTCGCATTGACCACATTTACACTGACTCCAACGGCCTCTCTTAACAACGCAATGTGACATAGGAGCTATAACTTGGTCAGACCATGCTCCGATATCATGTACAATCTTGTGGCCTGACCTTCCTATTACCTCCAGAATTTGGAGACTAGACGATTACTTACTAGACAACCCGATCATTCTACAAGACGTCCAATCTGAATTAGCAGAATATTTTCGACTTAACACCCACTCCTCTAGCTCGGCCCTCACAGAATGGGAGGCCCATAAAACAGTCTTACGAGGTTGCCTTATTAAGCACAAAGCAAAAATCAACAGACAAAACAGGGAAAGATACGCTAACTTACTAACCCAAATTGGGTCATTGGAAGCAGAAAAAAAAAAAAAAAGACACTAACAACGACACTAACAACGAATCAATTAAAACCCGCCTTATGGAGGTTAGATCCTCTCTCAAAAAATATCTCACAGAAATCCACCAAAGGAAGGCACTATACCTTAAATAATATTATTTGATGGAGGCAACAAACTGGGTAAAATCTTGGCCTGCTGTCTGCGTAGAAAGCAGTTAAGCAACCACATACACTCTATCCTGACAAAAGACAATATATCCCTCAAGAGTAGTGATCAGATTGCTTCTGCTTTTCACTCATACTACTCTAAGTTGTACAACATAGACCTTCTTCAAAGTAAGAATACACAACCAGAGCACCTCAACACCACTCTCCTAGAGGCACCAAACACTTACTTTAAGGGCCTGCACCTACCCTCCTTATCACCAGAACAAGCACAATACCTCAAATCCCCCATTTCAGTAGAGGAACTAGCCCAAGCAATAAAAGACTCCCCGTCAGGTAAAAGCCCTGGCCCCGACGGCTTTACTCCCAGATACTAAACTCTCAAAGACATCTTGATTCCTCACATGTTACATATCTTCAATGCACTTAGAGAAAACCCACGTTTATCTAAATCCCTATTAGAGGCCCACATTACAGTCATCCCCAAACTGGGAAAACCCCACACCAGCCCCGAACATTTTAGACCCATATCACTAATTAACACTGATATGAAAATTCTAGCAAAGGTCTTAGCCAACAGGCTTAATAAATTCCTCCCATCCGTGATATCCAGCGATCAGGTGGGGTTTGTGCCCGGGAGAGAGGCCAGAGACAACACCACCAAAGTCCTGAATCTGATTAACCAAGCTAAAGCACTGGGAAAGCCAATGGTTCTTTTTGCGACGGACGCAGAAAAGGCCTTTGACAGGGTTAGGTGGTCATTTCTGAAAAGAACTCTGCAGGAAATGAACATACCCGAGGCCTTTGTTAATATGACCTTTTCACTTTATTCAAACCCAAACGCCAGAATAAGAATAAATAATGTCCTTTCAGACCCTTTTGACATTAACAATGGGACTAGGCAGGGATGCCCACTTTCCCCCCTCTTATTTGATATCTCATTAGAGGTACTTGCACAAAAAGTCTGAGAAAATAACGCAATCAAAGGGCTAACAGTGGGTGACAAACAATATAAACAGGCCCTTTTCGCCGATGATATTCTTTTTACCCTGACGGAAGCCGAAAGCTCTGTCCCAGCCTTACTGGGGGAACTGGATGCATATGGGTCTATATCCAACTTTAGCCTCAACTTAAGCAAATCAGAACTCCTTAACATCAACACATCACAGCACCACATACAATTTCTAAAAAGTAACTTTAATATAACGATAGCACATCAGAAACTAAAATATTTAGGAATTTACTTAACCTCCTTCCCACAAGACCTATTCAAGCACAACTATATTAGCCTAAAACAGTACATATCCAGAGACTTANNCTCACATGGCTAGGTAGAATCGGGGTAGTGAAAATGAACGTCCTACCGAGGATCCTATATATTTTACAAACGCTCCCTATCCCAATCCAGAGAGGGTATCTAGAACAACTTCAAAGTATACTAGAACAATTTATCTGGGCAGGCGTTAAACCTAGAATCCCTAAAAAAACTATGTACCTCCCTGGAGACAGAGGTGGGCTGGGGGTACCCAATCTAGCAGATTACAGAAGGGCTTTCCTACTTCAACACATTGTTGAATGGGCACACAATACCACTAGTAAGGTGTGGGTGGAGCTAGATAGACACATCTTTAAGCTCAACAATGTATGCTCCATGGTGTGGGCCTCGCCACCAAACAGACCGAAAATTCTGACTAAATTCCCAATTGCGACAGCATCACTGACAGAATGGGATAGACTCGTAGCTACAAGCTCTCATATTTCCTCTAAACACAGCCCCCTCACGTCCTTTTTGGAAAACCCAGAACTCCCTTACCACAAGCTAGGGTCCAGAATCAAGCAACCATACAGTCTTAACATGAATTCTATCCACTCCCTAATTGAAAATGGCAAGATAAAACCACAATCCAGTTTAAAGGAAACGCAGGGTGAAATCTTCTCCTCCTGGTTTCATTATACCCAGCTCACTCATTATATTTCCCATCATAAACACAAAGGAGATCTGGGCCGGGACTTGACGCCCTTCGAGAAAATATGCACTCTGGCACACACACCTAAACGCCTCATATCAAACCTATACAAAATCTTGAGGTTACCAGATGTAGAGACCCTTCCCTCATACACATTTGCATGGAACAGAGAAACCGATATAGACACAGATGAAAAATTATGGCTGAAGGCCTTCGCCATAACTAGAAGCTCCTCAGTATCTGCTCAAATACAGGAAATGCACTTAAAATTTCTCTGCAGATGGTATCTCACCCCAATCAGAATTCATAAAATGTTCCCCAACCTAAATGCTTCTTGTTGGAGGGGTTGCGGAGAGGAGGGCTCTCTCCACCATATTTGGTGGTCATGCCCGAAACTACTTAATTTTTGGTCTGAGATCTCTCGTGAAACCTCTGAACTACTGAACACACAGGTCCAGATCATTGTTGACACCCTCCTCTTCAGATCACTCCCCAAAACGAGCACTACTGCGCACAAAGCACTTTGGCTAATAATTATAAATGCGGCCAAAAAAATTAATTCCCAAACATTGGAAAACACAAATTACCCCCACCTTCCAAGAATGGAAAACCCAAGTAGCAGAGCTTATCACTCTAGAAATGTTCCACTACTCCCAAACTCATAACCTCGCCACTCATGAGATGATACAAGCTATCTGGAACAGATCCATTTAAACACAATAGACATAGGAATTTTTTTTTTTTTCTTTCTTCCTCTCCTTTTCTCTTCACTTATTTCTCTCACCCTTCTCCATCCACAGCCGACCCCGTTATGTCCCCTGTCACACTAATCCAGCTCCAGACTTGAATCCGAACAGGAAAAAGGTGCTTTGTGACCTCCGATAATTTTGACTGGCTTTTAGAATATTAAAAATCTAAAAAATAAAGTTAAATATGAAAAAAAATATATATATAAAAAAATATATATATATATATATATATGAATATATATATAATATATCAAACGTCATCGTAATAGATGATCATTGGTTGTAAAAATAAAAACATCTAATATTCACTATCACAGTATGTCAGATATCGACCAGCTCCTTCAACCAGCTCCTTCAAAGATGATCCAGATCTTTTAAAGAAATGGTATGATGCTTTAAACGAATGCTCATTTAATTTAATTAAAATTCTAATAGATTATAGACGCAAACTTTATAGTCAGAGCAGTACCAACATAGAAAAGATCCAATCTGATCTTAAAGTATACCAACAGAAGATTATATGAAAATCACCAAAGACATCAATGAAAGGACAGACAGGTATCAGGAAAACATTGTCCATATTAAAAATAAAAAATTACAAAGAGATCATGAAGATTATATAAACAACTGCGTTTACTTACTATGAATCTCAGAAAGATTGGAAAACAGTACATCACGGTAGAAACAATAGGTTGAGAGGATCTCACACAAACCACAATATCACTAATCAACAAACAAACAAATATCATACACGAGGCGAAAACTATAGGAACGCCTGGTCAAACCACAATAAACCAAATACTATTCCTCATAGGCCACACACACATAATTACAACACTACAAACACCAACCAGGATGATGGATGAACCCACAACCATTTTAGCTCCAACAGAGATCACATATCACATTCATCACACAAAATGCCCATCCATTACTCTCATTCCTCTGGGTCATATCAATTGATCCAAACACAACAACACAAAGGGAGATCACGATATTCAACTCACCATGAACAAACACGGAGGTAACATAGTAGATAAGGTTGAAAAAAGACTGAAGTCCATCAAGTTCAACCAAACACAGGGATAGGCACAGACAAAGGCTGTGATGGACATTTTCCAAAGTACAGACCTTAGTGAAGGACACCAAGGTACATTTGAAATTAAAAACATTATTTTATAGTGCTTGGTGTTATTATATTCATGCAGATACCAGTGATCCTATAATAACCAGCCATCCTCTGGCTATACCCATGAGCCAGTGTAACTACTATGTCATTATATAATGCTGGGTGTTATTATACTGATGCGGATACCACTGACCCGATAATCAGTCCTTGTCTGGCTATACTCATGTGCCAGTGTCACTACTGTGTTATTATACTGATGCAG
>CAJPDP010032408.1:0-14199 GCA_905336975.1 Bombina variegata variegata
GTTAAAATAAATACAAAGTTGCCTGTAAAATAGAAAAAACCCTAAGATAGATACAAATGTAACTATTAGTTATATTGTAGCTAGCTTATGGTTTATTTTATAGGTAAGTATTTAGTTTTTAATAGGATTAATTTATTTAATTGTAGTAATTTAATTTGGTTTTATTTAAATTATATTTAAGTTAGGGGGGTGTTAGGGTTAGGGTTAGACTTAGGTTTAGGGGTTGGGTAGGGGTAGGGGATGGCATTACACAAGTATTTCTGATGAAATGCTTGTGCAATGTTACATGTGGACAGCATATTCTGTCCACCTAGAGAGAATTATGTCCGCTAAACAATTGTTAAATGGAGCCCTTTATATCAGCCCTAGGGTTTTCCTGTTAACCTCTCTCTCCGCTGTGAGATTCTGTATCACAGAGTATCATTCCTCTTTTTTTTAATAGAATTTAGTAAGTTCGGCCCTTGTGAAGTCTGTACTATAATTTCTCTCCAAACTAGAGAATAATGAAGCTTTCTGTTTTCAGTTTATTTTAAATAAAAGTAATACAAAGTGCAATGTAATTTGTAAAATATACACATAAACATACAAAGCATGAACCAAATTTGTTAAAGTTACACAGAAACTGTGCAAGCATAATCAGAATTTGTAAACTCACAATCTTAAATACACTGCTGCATACAAAATAAAATTTAAAATAGAAAGCACAAAATTTAAATGTAATAGAACAATATAAAATGTAAAATAATATAATATACAAAGCACTAAGTGTAAATGCAGCAGAACCCTCATGTCATGCAGTGAAATAGTGCACTTGGCTTGTCTCTCCTTCACATACAAAAATGCAGGGAATGCCCCTTAGAGTAATATAACAAAATCTGCTTTTTGAGAATTAAACTAGGGATCTCGCAAGCGGCCTGATATTCAAAAGCTCTCTGCTCAGGCGAGATGAACTAAGACATCTCTTCATCATAGAGAGGTGCCTAAAAAATGTTACATTTGAAAGATATTTTTCTCACTATGCAGAGTTCTTAATGTGAAGGAGAGACGTCTACATTACAATATAAGGTCTAAAAAAAATACCAAAGATTTTGCCTGATTTCTCTCCATGCCGGCGATCTTTTTAAATATCAAGCCCAGTGCTGGAGGATCATTTTAGATCATCTCATTGAGCAGAGAGGTTTAGATCATTAGGCCCTAGGGGTGGACATTAATTAAACATTCTTCCACAGGAGGCTAAACTTTTATTTAACTTGCAGCTTTTAAATATGCAGAACATTTAGTTACTGCAATACTTGTAGTATTATTAATTTATTTGTTTACATATGTGTTTCTCTGGATCAAATTTACTTTCTTTATTTCTAGCAGATAAAACTCTAATTTACCGATATACAACTAATATACTTTAAAAGTAATTTTCATTTGTGTGCATGGTAAACAACAGCAGCGATATATTTAAAGAAATCATGCAATTTATGATTCACCATCATTTAGCATCAATGTTCCTTCCAAAAACACCAAAATCTAAGATAATATAACTGATTATTCCAATACAAATACTGTTGTTTTGATTGATGAATATTCATTTTGTTACTGACAAAGGTTGAATATGTTTATGTATTTTCACAGCCCCTCTATTGCCACAAATGATTGCAAAACTGAATTCTGCTGCCTGATGTATAGGCCTCACAGTCTTTCAGAACAGAAACCATTACTTCAGCTCTGCACCTTTGCTTGCTCTGTGAAACCTTTTTTTTTTCCAGCTGCCTGATAATGATAACAGCTCCAATTTATCACAGGCGTTTAAGAGAGACTCATTTGTGTCAAAGAGGAAAAAAAAAAATAAAGTCACATCCCGGGAAGCCGTATGATTGGATGATTACTTGCTGCTCAACCAGTGAAAGATTTTAGGTATTCCAAAAAAACAATTGGAGGCAATCAAACAGTAAAGAGATTACTACTCTGGCGGATATTTTGTTCAGGCTTAATGACATGAGTCTTTAAGAGAAGAAGTGCTAATATAGAATGGTAGGGGCTGCCAGGCATTCTGGACAGGATCTACAAACACAGTACTCTTGAGACGAGTCAAATCTGCAGGAAGAAAAATAATGTTTATTTTATATATTCTTTATATAGTCTTGATTTTACGTGTGTAATGTACCCTGAAATTATATTTATATAGTTGAATAAAAGAGTGTATTTTTTATAAGTGCAAAAATAGAAAAATAAATTTACAATACTGCACCCTGGCAGGAGTATCATTGGTTCAGTGAGAGTGCATAGGTATACCAAAGAAAAATTGTTTCAGATCAATTATACGTCGCATAAAAATAAAGATAGTTTAATCTAGTTTTTGCTCATGGGGCAATTTTTTTTTATAATTGCTCATTAATGGAATTTTGCTAACTACTTATTTCCTAGGTGCACCTGGACAGCAACGTATACTTAAATTTAAAGTAATACCTAGTGCTACTGCTACAAGCTAGCAACATCCCAAAAAGGACATTTTGCTTTTTAACGTATTTTTTTGTTTTTTGTTTAATCATGTGAAGATTGTCAAAAAGAAAAGTGAAGCTTACATATTTATCTCCTGTTACAGGAATTAATCAGGTGACAATATTGCTTGATCTCCATTGAATATTGTAAAACTGTAGCTTTAAAGCCTCATTCCACCTGCAAAAAAGCCATTCCCAGCATTAAAGTCACTAATGTATGTTATGCAAGCTTAAAAATATATTATCACATTCCTTTAAACAGAGAAGTTATAGATGTATGTCATTTATTTCTTTTTTTTGGTGTTCATGTAACTAACTGGACTACGATATCGTTTCCCTGAGACACATTAGTCAGAATCAAAATATTTATCTTTTGCATTATCTTTTAGAAACAAAAAAAAATCTGGTAAAACAATACTCTTGTATGCTATGGATAGTCTGGTAAGTTACCTAGAGTAAAGCCTAATACTTTCTGTATCTTTTCCCTTGCATATAATTATGTTAGAGGAGCAAAAGCACAATATTAGGTTTGCACCAGTATTCAAAGTCAGAGAGCTAGCATTGGTCTGTATTGTATCTGGGAAGACTTCATTTGTATCATGCAAGTCACTGCTCAGAAAGTATGGTGCACGACTCCAAAACTTCCCACTTCCAAATTGTTTATTTTACTTACACTAAACATAAACAAGGGAGCCTCAATGCCTTCTCCACCACCTTCAGCACCGTACCCCCACGGACTCCTATCTGCTTCTGCTACCCACCCCTCATAACCTTACCCTCCCCTTTGACCTATCTATCACCTCACTCCATTCCTATGTGAGGTCAAAAAAAACCTTCTTCCATTCTATTCATATGGGGTTACAGTATCTACTCTAGCTAGTCTGAAACACAAACATGGAGGTTAAAGTAAAAATAGGTGAAAATGAAAATATTCAGATATTTTAACTCATCAAACTGGCAAACTAGTTGTCAACTAAATGCCAAAAAAGATAATTTGTGCATTATTTTTTAAAATCATTTTCATTAGATGGTGTTATTTTGAGTGTAAGTGTACTTTGTAATGTATCTTTGATGTGTTTTGTGCAAATTTTATGTTTCTCAAAACAGTTAACCAGAGCTTGGAATTCGCGGTAATCATTCTAGTGTAAATCGCCATTGCACTCAAGTGTTCGTGTTTCCTTTCAACTTGTATTACCAGTGGCAGGTCCAACAAGAGCAAACCCCAGTGATAAACCCCTTATCGCTTGTGCGCAAATATTTGTGCTCCACTTGTAATTTGGCCCCAAGTAGGGTCTCTATTAAATATGACCATGCTCACTTACTGGCAAGTTTAAATTATATTTAATTTTCTACAATCCCATTAAAGTGTGTGTAAGCTTTGCTAGCAAATGCCATTATAATATTGAAAATGACAAGCAAGAAGTATTGATTGCCATTATTCAGCTTCAGTTACCACAATGCAAACTCTAGATCACAAAATCATTACATATCATGCTGCACCTCAAAGGACTAAGGTCAAATTACATCAGTTAAATTGGTAGGATGGTTAAAAGTGACTGTGCATTTACTGGCATTTTAATACCATAGATTCTGTATAAAGATGTAATACTGCTTTACTTTTCTTCACAGAATCACTGTCACACAGATTTTTAAAGCATATTTATGTATGGATAGATAGATAGAAAGATAGATAGATAAACATACAGATATAGACAGAGTAGCTTTTTTTCTTTTAGGTATCAAGTTATTTAAAATAATGGGAACTGAGACAATGGGGTAGATTTACTATATGTCGAGCGGACATGATTCGCCATAGTGAATCATGTCTTCTCGACATCGCTAAATGCCGACTTTTATCATTGCATAAGCATTTCTAGTAAAATGCCTGTGCAATGCCGACCCCTGCTCACTGGCGGTTAATCGATCGCTAGCAGGGGCTGTCAATCATCCCAATCATAAAAGGATTGTGGACAGGTTTCTTAACTTCCGTTTTAGGCGAGCCTGAAATGATAGGACTTCATAAATGGAGCCCAATGAGTGATGCAGCACCCTGCATGAACATGCAAATGGATCAGCCAGACATACAGCACAACCAGGTATGCTAGCTCTCTTTATGCTCATCCACGTGCATGTGTATTGAGCATTATATGGCAGCAGTGTTTGCAACAATGTTTTGAAAAATGGTATAAATTCTTGTAAACACATTCACTATATAGTCCTTACAGTGACACAAAATACAATATTTCTCTTCTCTGTAACAGAGCCTACAACTTAAAAAAAAACAAGTTTCTAATTTACTTCTATTTTTAAATTTACTTTGCTTTATTATGTCTTTTTAAAAGCAAGTAGATAGGTTCGAGATTGTGCAAGTGTCTTGAGAACTATATAGCAGCAGTTTTGCAATGTTACACATTATGCAAACACTCCTGCCATCTAGTGCTCAAAATCATTATTGTAAACTGTCATACAAAGCTTCAGGAATCTGCACACTACCTACATACATATTCTCTTCAACAAAGAATACCATGAGAGTAATAATAATAATAATAACAACTATGCACGATTTGAATCATGACAGAAAAATTATGATGTTCCTTAAGCACAATCTTTTGCCTACCAAGGAAGCTAAGCTTCAACCAAGGAGGCAAAGTTAAAATTTTGTAAAAGAAGTAAACAGGTTTTTTTTTATTGTACACTCAGTTTGAATTATGAATCTTTAGTTTTGACCTCCATATCCCTTTAATTACATAATTTAATATGATTTTCCTAGCAATAGTACATGTGCACTTGAGAGCAGTATTTCCCCATACACCTATACACCATTCAAAAATCCTTAATCCTCTTCCGTAAAAAGCCCTCTCTATTTTTACAGTTTTTAATATTTTCCTTATGTGTTCCATTGCCTCTTTAAATCTTGACTTTTCGCTGAGCATTTATCCTTCTGGCAGCAATGATTTTATAAGTAACATGTATATTATTTTTGCTACTGCATGTAATTGTCATGTGGGGGAGTAGCAATTCCAGTCTAAGCCTTAAGTCTTCTTCATCGCTGCAGCTGTCTCACTATACAATCTCAGACAATTTCTGCTTTTCAGCATAAACCTTGTCCTAGCCTTGTTTGTTAAAATTCATAATTTAACCACCCACGCAGCCCTAGGCTTTTACTTATTGTCTTAGTTTAAACCTTGCCAATGCGTACAGTTATTAGATTTAATAATGATGTACTTCTATGTCGTTCTCTACTATGTATTTATGTGTTCTACATTGAAGAAGAAGCCTGGTCACTTTAACACAACATTTTAAAGTGGATATAAAAATGCAGGAAAGGGAGAAAGGTAATAAAACAGAAACCTATTTGATGTTTATTAAGGGAATTTAATAAGTCTGAGGATCAAAACATTTTTCACAAAACAATCAACACCACGGTAAGCGGTCATGATCTTAAGTTGAAGGGCAGGAGATTTAGGGGAAATTTGCAGAAGCACTTGTTTACAGATTATATGGGCTCCATTTATCAAAGCGTCAAATTGTCGATTTAAATCCATCTGCTTTTAACCACGACAAGCGATTGATTGTTAGGCATCCAAATGTATTAAAAATTACCCTTTTTTATTCTCATAAAATCCGACGGGAGTTACAGCGGATGTTGATAACTTTAGGTATGCTGATGGTGTGATTAAGCTACGTTACCAAGCTTACGTTCTATATTAAGTGAATTTAAACCACATGATCCATATTTCTGAGCAATAACAGCCATCTTTTCATATAGTTTTTTGTTAATATTGTCTGTATGGTATGTAAAAAGCATTTGTGTTTAACTTTAAAATAAAAAATAAAAACACCAAAAAAAATTATACAATGGAATCTTTGCTCTATTTCTAAAACATAGCATTCTGAAATGCAAGATTATAAGAATGTTGAAATCAATTATTAATTGATAAATTATCATTTCTGTAAAGCAGCTTTTTTGTGGTTCTTAAATTGTCTTGTCTCAATTTCCATTCTCCTTCTCCTGCATCTATGAAGGATGCTGACGCTAAACATGAAGATAAATACGGTATATTCACATTTTAAAGAGCACTACACAAAAGCATACACATGCCTGTAGGTTCAATAAGAGTATGAAAAACAAGGCTGATCATTGCCTTTTTTATAGTTGATACTTCCATTGTTTACTTTAATGTAGCATTTTTTCCCCTATTCCTTTCTATAATATTCACAAACTTTAAGGACGCGGATTTGAAGTCAACTATCAAGTTGACTGCTTGATAGCTTAGAAACCTGGCAGACTAACGATCGCAACACGCAAAATACATGTGGAGATGAATGAAATCGAACCTTGATGATTAAGATTCGATCGTGATGAGATCAACAGCATTTTGAAACGCTTGACTGCTTACTAACTTAGGAAAGCAAAATGTTTGTCTAAATTAATGCGGAGATTAGACCAATCAAGAGTTGAAGCTTTGATAAACAGAGCCCTATAAATTCAATCACAATTGTTCAGCAATTTGCTCCAGAGTTTCCCTTATGATGACAATTGTTTAGTTTGTTAAAAGCCTGCCGCCAAGAATGAGTTTTCAACCAAAAAGAAACATTATTGAATGCTCATTCCAGTTTACAAGTTCAACAATGTAGGTGCAAGTACTTTAAAACTCACTTTTGTGACCGTGTTTGGACTTAGTGTGCATGGAGGTGCATCCCCCACAAAAACCCACACACAACGGTGCAATCTCATTTAAGGATCTCCTAGGCAGACACAATGTTGCAAGGCAGTGGGTTCACGATTTACAGTTTGTTATGGTAAAATCCAATATAAAAAGATTACAGTTCTTTGCATAGAAATCAGTGCTCCCCATCTTGTTTTTAGTTCACATCAAAATAGAAAAGGTCCTTAAAAAAAAAAAAAAAAAAACTTGTCAAAGTTGAAAAGCGACCAAATAGCAATAGAACAATGGTGCACAGTCTGCTAATCCTGACAAAAGTTGCATTCGGATGGGTTAGTAGTGGTGCAGATGGAAGCAGATTGCAATAGTTTTCAATGGAAGTCGCAATTGTGCAATCCCTTTTTAAAACCCAATTTTCAAGATGGCAGTACTGTTAGTGACAATCACAACAGTGCCAGTGTGACTTACTATCAAATAGGAAAATAAATAATAAAACCACGACATTTGTAAATGTCGGGGTCCTGAAGTGACTATTCCTGCAGATCCCCTTTAGCTGTATAGGATTTACTCAGCACATATACATAAATATATGTCCTGTGAATGGAGCTTTAATGAATCTATATCATGTATGTTAATAGACCTCTACAGTGTCTCCTGTAGATGGCCATTTCAGAGAGTTTTACACATGTGCAAGATAATAGATTGTAATCAAATAGCCGTGAAATTGTTGTAAAGATGTCGAAAATGTCCTTTCGAGGAATTATCAAGTGCACAGAGGTGTCAAATTCAATAAGGCAAAACTGGACGCGAATGTTTTTTTTAAAGTTACTTGAAAATGAATTGTTATCGCCAAGAACTTTTTGGCCTCTTTGGAGAAATAGTTTACGAGTACGGGAAACAGCCGAAAATGCGATACTGTGATTGTGCCAAATTAAAAAGTAGCCTTTTCGGCAAGAGAAAGGGCTAAAAAAGTCACAGCTGACTGTGATCGAGGCCAGTGAGTTTTTTTTTTTCAGAAAATAGACTTCCAAACAGAGCTAATAAGGACAAGACTGTAATGGAATAATTCAATGTCTGGAATATACTCAAGGCTGTACTGAGAATTAATTAAAGTGACATTCAAGTACAAGCTGAAATATGTATGAATGCATTTCAGTTTTGACTAGATTTTTTTTAATATACTTATATTAGCAGATATGATTGTAATAAAAACTAACACTGTTTCAGAGGTGTATGCACATATGTTGTACATGCCCAGTGCATAAGCAGGCCTGTGCAAAGAATCAGCTGTGGTGTATCATGTTAGTGATAGCTTATTTTGCTCCAAGTTTCTGACCAGGTGTGTTTGAATGCTGGTGCATGGGTCATGTGCGGCATATGTGTGTATGCCACTGGAAGAGAGATTGTTTTTACTAGAAACATTTTTGCTAATGAAAATATCTTGCAAAATGTTTCTATTCAAAACTGAAGTGTGCTCATGTACATTTCAGGGATGACTATTGTGCACCTGTAAGCTTATATTTCAGAAGGCACTAAATGGATAGATAAAATGGAACTGTAGTCAACATATATGTTTTATATCAACAGGTAAAATTCAATAAAAAACTACCAAATACTGGCATTTTTAAAATAAAACTATGTTACACATGTAAGCATTGACCTTGATGCAATACATTTTGCCAGTCACAATATCTGTAACGCAGTGAAAAAAATATTTTGTAGTATTCTCTAGCCAAAGCAAATGATACAATCATAATGACATTGAACTTAAAACAACAAAACCTCTTTGAGCTCGTTTGAGCAGGACAACTTAAAATTAACCATAGTAATACGTTTTGCTTTGCCCTGCTTTCCAGGATATTCATTGATTTAAATAGATATGGTAGAGAGAAAATATACTAAAAAAATGATTGAACTTGTGGTTAAATGTTTTTTTTTAGTGATGCATTAAAGGTATATTAAACAGAAGTTAGAAACTAAATAAACATCTTTAAACGTTAAGAGCCAGATTACAAGTGGAGTGCAAAATATCGCTTTCGCAAGCAAGATATTTGCTCTCCACTCAGTAAGACCAGCCCATTCATTACAATTTAGGTGCAATGTGAATGCACTGAAGCTCCAATGGGAGACACAGCATGAGAACCTAGTGCAGTGAAGGTGGTAGGTCGTGCATCGATGGGCAGCAATTTGAAATATATATATATATATATATATATATACACATATTAACCCATAAATATATATATATATATATATATATATATATATATATATATAAATAGCACAAATAGAGTCCAGCACTAAACCCAATCAAACTGAAAAGGATGTGATAGCACCACAGCAATTTCAGGCGATAGTTTCTTTATTTATAGGAGACAAAATCTCAAAAGGTGTGACGTTTCAGACCTACATGGTCCTTAATCATGCAGAGCAAGTACAGGTGAGTACACACATTTAAAAAGCCTACCTGAACCAATCAAATCACAAATTTCCTCTAGCTTAATTTCAACCATTGCCTTTTCATGCTTTTTTTATAATGAGACAATGACATCTAGTGGTGACAATAGGAACATTTTGTTAAAACCATTTAGAATACTAAATAAATAAATGCAAATCACAATCCTTTTTCAGACCATTTGGATGGAGGGTGTTCAAAAATGTAATCCAACATTCCCCTTTTTGTTTTAACCTAAGTTCTCTATTCCCCCCTCTCCTATACAGGGGGATATGGTCAATTACCTGGAAGCAAAGCTGACTGACTGTGTGACCCATTTGTGTAAAATGTGCAGAAACTGGTAGCATCAAATCCTTTGCTCTAATAGAGGTTTTATGTTGGCAAAACCTATCCTTGACAGTCTGGGTGGTCTTCCCAATGTAACATAGCCCACATGGACATTTAAATAAATAGATGGCATAGTCTGTCTGTCAAGTATAGAGGCCATTCATTTTTAAATTGTTTCCTTTTGTCATTCTGTGCTAGGTATTTACCCTTAATAATAGAACTGCATTGTATGCAATGTAAACATGGATAACATCCATTATTAGGAGTGGTTAGATAATTTACAGTAGCTGGTTTGGTAGTAACAACAACATTGGCTCTAACAAGGTTGTTCCTAAGATTCCTTACTCTTCAATACGATGGCATGGGGGGCAATTGAAATGACTCAACATCAGGGTTATATTTAGATAGCAAGTACCAATGTTTCCTTACAATTCTAAAGATATCCTTGCTCCTATTGCTGTGCTCAGTAGAAAAAAAAATCTGCTTTTCTTATTCTCAATTGGTTGTACCACTTTGTTTTTATCAGTAGTCAGATCATTAATAGTTTTATCAATTCATTTCTCTGGATATCCTCTTTAAATTTATTACCCATGGACAGTAGCCTATCAGGAAACTTTTTTTGATCTTTAACAATCCTCTGTGTGTGTGTATCATTTGGCTTTTAGGTATAGACTGGAAACAGACTCTGGATGAAAACTCTCGTACCTTAACAGGGACAGGGTATGCCTGTCTGTAGGTTTTGTGTACAGATCAGTAGTTAATCTATTCTTTTGTTTTTATACCTTAGTGTCCAGAAAACTAATTTCCTTATGAGAATATGTGATGGGAAATTGCAAACCTGACATAGAAAAGTTAATGTCCTCAACAAATTGAAGCAAGGTCTCCAATGGGCCCCCCATATGCCAAAGATAAGAAAGCTTACACTCATTTTTGAACAGGGGGTTATCATAGACAAATCTGTTCTCAAAACCACTCATGAACAAATTGGCATATGAGGGGGCCACATTGGAGCCCATTGCAGTGCCTCTTTTCTGCATATAGTATGTATCCTGGAAAAGGAAATAGTTACAACAGAGAACAAGTCTCAGCAAATCATCAAAAAAGTCACATTGTATAGAATTATATAATTTGTTCCCTTCCAGAAAACCTCTAACAGTAGCCAGTCCTGCCTCATGGGTGATAGACGTATAAAGGCTGACAACATCATGGGAAAAAATAATATATGTTTCTTCAATTTCGACATTACCCAGTCTGTCTAAGAAATCATTAGTATCTTTAATAAATGAGTTTTGTGTTTTTACCATAGGAAATAAAATCATATCCAAAAAGATAGAAATATTAGAAAACATTGATTATGTGTAGGAGATATTTGTGAATCTTAGGTAATGTGTAAAAAATAGGAGTTACTGGAAATTTCTGCCATAAGAAGTCATAAACTTGTTTAGTAATAATGCCATAATTAAAGGCCCTATCTAGAATAGCTCTTATTTCTTTTTGAATGGCAGATAGAGGATTGTGGTCTAGGATTTCATACACCCCACCATCTGATAACTGATGTAATATTTCCTGAACATAATACTCTGTATCCAATATAACAACTGCTCCCACCTTGTTCGCACTTTTGATGGTAATCTCTTTATTATTTTTAATTTCGAAATAGCCTCATTTTCTTCCCTAGTCAGATTGTACACATTACCTAAGATTCTCCAAAAATTCAATATTAAGGGGCCGATTTATCTATGTCTGTCCGACATGCAATCTGTACCACTCTTAACTTTAAGCTATCATAAAATATGTCTATTTTTTAAGACATCTGGCTTTTTTTCATGCTTACACCCAGAGAGGACAGAGTACTCTTTTCTATGGTACTCCGTTTTGCATCATTGTTATTGGGAGCCGGTGAGGACTCCTGCAGCTAAAGAGGAACCTTCTGTGTGCTCTTTTGTTCCCCGTGGGACCCCTGAGGAGGTGACACCCATACAGCGTGAGGAAAAACCTGCTGTTCTGGCAAGGATTGCTGATCCTGTGAATACGGGTCAGTGTTACAGTGAATGAGGAAGGGCGAAAACGGTAGTCTTTATCAAAGCACAGGGCGGAAGACAAGGGATCTGGAGCGCTTGCCATGCTTTCTGGTCTGTCCGACATGATACGCTGTCGGCATTTACCATTGCACAATCAGTTCTGGTGAACAGCTTGTGCAATGCCGCCCCCAGCAGATTCACACGCTAGCAGGGGGTGTCAATCAACCCGATCGTATAGGATCGGGCGGATTGATGTCCGCAGCCTCAGAGGCAGCGGACCAGATAAGGAACAGCAATCTTAAGACCGCTGCTTAATAACTGCTGTTTCTGGCGAGCCTGAAGGCTCGCAAAGAAAAAGGGGCATAAGGGGCTATTTGGCCCTTGATAAATCAGCCCCATAGTATGTGTTATTGGTAAGGGGAATGAAGTGACTAATGATGGGGTCATACACATTCAAATGCTTATATTTCTATGTCATATTCAATCAGTGATGAAAGCAACTTACTAACCGTAATTTATTGTGCTAGCACCTATTGCCCTATTGCTGAATTCTATCCTCAATAATATCAACACATAAACCATCTAATATCCTTATTGCTGTCGCAAAACATGATTTTGCTTGTCAAGAACAGAAAATACTGATAATTCTTAAGTGAATACAGGAGAGTTATGTGTTGGAGGGTTAATGCTAGCTAGAAAAAGTAAAGAACAATCTGATTTCCAGTCTCTCTGGATGAAGTTGAACAAGCACAGGTTTCACAGGTATTTTGCAGAAAAAGCAAGCCTAATACATAAAAAATGTGTTCTGCGATGGTGTTGTATTTTCATAAAAGGAACATTAAACACTTTAAAATTGTAATATAAAATGCTTAAGTATATGCAGCAAAAAATACCTGTACTTTGCAATTTACTTTCAATATTCATTTTGTCCCCTTTTCATGTAATTCCAATCTTAAAATTGTGAACTTTCCACTCTCTTCTAAAGGTGAAAATGCAGACTCAAGACTTAAAGGGCACTAATAATAAAAGAATTTTTTTACATGCTCTAATCCAATCAGCAGCACTAGTGGCACAACTGTGGAACTGGTGCTGTTGATTGAATCAGCAACTTTTTTCTGCTCTGGGCCAGCAGTGGTCTGTGAGTCCCTTAAACACACAGAAGACGAGGGTTAATAGTCTTAAAATGATTAGAGCATGTCAATAATGGCCCTTTAACACTGCTATAATCCAGACATTGGTTGTACACTTTAGAGAGCCATTTATAACTGTCCCTAAGTGGTCTCAGCAAACAAAGAAACCTAGGTTACAAGATGGTGGCACCCATTGCTACATAGATACTAAAACTTGACCCCTTATTTTTTTAAACAATTTCTAAAAATTAAAAACATTTGCATAGTCCCCTTAGGCTAATAATTATTTTAAATACATCATTATATCTAGTCTTATTTAGGGCCAGATTACGAGTGGCGAGCAAACAGTTACGCGCAAGCGCTATTGAGTTTATTGCGTCTATTTGCGTGCGTCGGGAAGGAGTGCTCGTATAACAAGTTGAAAGTAAATGTGAACGCATGAGCGCAATCGCGATTTACACTAGAATGATTACCACAACCTCCGAGCTCTGGTTAACTGTTTTCCAAAACAAAAAAGGGTCACAAAACACATCAAAAATACATTACAAAGTACAGTTACGCTCATAATAACACTATATAATAAAAATTATTTTGAATAAAAAATAATGCATAAAAAAGTTATAAGGGCTCAAAGATATGACGTCTCAAGTAGACAATGGGCTTTAACCTAGAGATATATGCATATACATGTCTAAATATGTATATGAATATATATATGTATTTATATGTTTATATGTGTATTTACAGACATATATACACATATAAACACATAAATACATATGAATACATATATATAGACATATACACAAGTGCATTGAAGCCTTTTGCACTCAAGTAGATGAAGACATGTTAAAGCATATTTATGCAATATTTATATTTAATAGTGTTTAACTATGTATTTACTGTAAATATTTCACATCCCAATGTTCTTCACATAGCAGAATATGGTCTATGTATTTTTAAATAGATATTCATTTATATATATATATATATACAGATATATATATATATCTGTATATATCTATACCTATATATAGTCATCTATATATAGGTATAAATATATATTTGTTTAAAAAACAGACTTATTAGACGATGATGTAGAAAATG
>CAJPDP010032530.1:0-12819 GCA_905336975.1 Bombina variegata variegata
AGCAATTAACACATTGAGTCATTACCAGATGGTACAAGCACCTTAGGCTCTCTGACCAAGTGTTGTGTTTAAAATGCTGGTGCACGGTGCATACTTAAATACACTTTTGAAACAGCTATAGCTTTTATTAGAAGCATTCTTGCTAATGCATGTATATTACAAAATTGCTTCTGTTCAATACCGAAATGCACCCATGTGGTTTCCAATTTTGGCTGGAATATCCCTTTAAGACCGCTGCTTCTTAACTCCTGTTTCCGGCGATCCTGAAGGCTCGCGCGGAAACAAGGGGAACAGGGGCCATTCGGGTCTTGTTAAATAGACCCCATAGTATTTGGCTATAAATATACTTTTTATCAATCAATTAATTTTTAATTTAATAAATGTTTAAAATAAATACACACTCTTAAATATACACTTTAAATATCTCACACTTTAAAAACACATAAACTCAATATAATACATTAAATACATAAAAGTCCAATAATGTGTATTCTCCTTAAAAGTAGAGATAGGTTTTTAATTTCATAGATTAAATAATCTAGTAGTCATCAGATCCCCTGAAATGTATTTACTGGTAAAAGGTATATATTTAGCTAGATACAGAGTGTAGCGCAATTGCTATTTCCCTTCTATGGTTTCGTTACAGGATTGAGGTTGGCTCTAAATCTTTATGCATTCTGCAATTATCATATTGTGGTGTTGCTTCAAGTTTATTTTTCAGTGAGATATTAGGTTCAGGAAAGAGTTTTCTTTAATCTAGACCAATGTCTGTTATGAAAAAATAGAAGCCCTGGTGTATTTCTAATGATTATCAGCTAAATCAAAAGGTGGTACACAAGTATGATTAGCTACTGCTTAGTATATACTGTATATAGGGCTAGATAACAAGTGGAGTGGTACTTTTCGTTTTCGCTATAGCTAAAAATCTCTGCTAGGATTTTTATTTTTGCGCTAGTTGGATTGCGCTCATATTACAAGTTGAAAGTAAATGTTTTTTTCTCCAGCGGTAACTCAAATTGTGCTTAAAGTCGAAATAAAAAAAAATGTGTTTTCGTATTTCCCCAAAGAAATCAATGGAGAAAACACCATGACATATTCTTATTAGCACTAACTCGACATGAAAATATGAATATTTCAAATTCCAGTGTTCTTTACCTAACAGAATATTCTATTTATTTATAATGAAATATTTCTACATAAAGCCCTCAACTGCACTGCTCCCCCCTACATTTCAGACCTTGTCTCCAGATACTCTCCCTCCGGTCCCCTTCGCTCCCACTCTCCTCCTCTCTTGTTACTTCCTCACATTACCGTTTACAGGACTTCTCCAGAATGGCCGCAATCTCCCCTTCGCTGCTACTCAGTCTCCTCCTCTCTTGTTACTTCCTCACATTACCGTTTACAGGACTTCTCCAAACTGGCCGCCATCTTGCGGAACTCCCTGCCTCGCTCCACAAGACTCTCCCCTAATTTATTTTAATTTTTTTTCTTCAATCAGCTTTATTAAGATGACAAAAAATGTACAATGCACATTATTATACAAGCTGATCACAATTTTATTGTATCTACAAGAACAAGGAATATAAATGTTATGAACATTAGAGAAAAAAACAAACAAAAAGAAAACAAAAGGAGAAAAGCATCAATAAGCAAAGAAATAAATACGAAAAATGAAAGAACAAAAATACAAGAACAGTCAAGAGAGGCACGAACATGCCAGAAATATTGCAAGTTGTATATCTTAATAGCATTTACATTACAATGTAGATTGTCCACCACACCTGAACACAATATAACATAATGATTTGTTGGTTATCTCTATGTCTTAAGTTCCCATCATTTACCTTCTTTACCTTATCAATTATGATTATTATTTATCAATAGTCACCGATATATATTTATCCCATAAGTCTTTCATCATAACATATGTTGGGAGTTTCTGTGCATTGAGGTACCCATATTCTTTTAAATTATAATAGTATAATAAAATTGCTGTCTCCACTGTGTAATTGTGGGAGTTTTTGCACTATTGCTGGCCATGAAAATAATATTTTTTTTTTAAAACTAGTGAGTTTTGTAGGGACCTTATGGAATATCCAAATTAAGGGATCTACTGGTAATATAACATCTATGAGTTTTGATGTTTCTCCTGCCACTAAGGACCAGAATAGCTTATTTTGCGGACAAACCCACCAGATATGAGACATATGACACCTTTCTATTTTACATTGCCAACATCTGTCACTGCATGTCTTGTAGAAGTTTTTGATTCTACATAGTGTGAGGTACCATCTGTGTAATATTTTGATATTTAACTTTATATATTTACCAGAGATCGACACCTTTGATATGTTGGAGCAGATGTGATTTAAGTCGTTTTGTGTTAGTGGTATATTTAGTTCATTTCTCCATCTGTCTATGTAGTAAGGACATTGCCCAGGAAGTCCTTGTTGTAGCATATTGTAAATTAGGGACATCAATCTCCATATTGGAGTACTTGATATGCATAACTTCTCAAAGTTTGTTAACGGTCTAAGTAGGTTTAGCTTTTCTGGATGTTTTGTGATTTATGATTGGTATTGGTGTAGTAAAAAACAGTTTTTGAATATTTCCTAACCTTGATCAATTAATTCATTTTGAGTGAATAAGTGAGTTTCATTACCTAGTTTGTGTACTAGTAATACTCTTTTGGAAGATTTAACCTGTTCTATCTTATGTCCCCACCCAGGTTTAAATTCTATGTTATCCGTTAGAGGTGTAAGTGGCGAGAATCCGGATGTTATGTGTGGGAATTCCCTAAGTACTTTATCCCATACTGTATATGTCTCAGTGATAATTGTATTTTGTTTGCTATAACTTAGTTTTTTTCTAAGTATTTGCTATCAATTAGTGTCAAGGTGTGTACTGCCTGTTAAATCATGTTCTACCGAACCCAGGCTTTACGGTCATAATTAGTGAACCAGTCTAGGATCCTTTGTAGGAAAATTGCTACCAAGCCATGAAGTTTTTTTGGATCTCCATGAGGACAGGTCTGCTATTATATTCTTTTGGAGAGGTATATAATTTGTCTCAAATAAGTCAGTTATGGAGGGAGTAAGGTGTATCCCTAAATATTTTAGTGATTTTTCTTGAATCCCAAAGGTACATATCTGCTTAATTTTCTGTATTTGTTCTGTAGGGATGTTAATTGTTAACATCCCCAATTTAAATTAAACATTTAAATTAGAAACCCCTTTAAATGTATCTAGCTCTAACATAAAAATTGGAATATAAACTAATGGATTAGAGATAAATATTAGTATGTCATCCGCATATAGGAGGGTTTTATGGATGGTGTTGCGGATGGTAAGCCCCTCTATTGAGTTTTGATTTCTAATAGAAGTTGTGAATGCCTCTACCATACATGCAAATAGGAGGGGGGAGAGGGGACAGCCCTGTCTAGTTCCATTTGTTATTTGAAAAAGTCCTGACAATGTGGTGTTAACCCTTACTTTGGCAGAAGGAGTGGAGTATAAAGCAAATATTTTAGAGATATATTCCTGACCCAATTGAAACTTATGGAGAACAGATCTAAGAAAAAGCCAACAAACGCGATCAAACGCTTTTTCAGCATCTGTTGATATAATCGGTAATGGGGATTTTGTGTGAGATACATGGTTTATAAGATCTAGTGCTCTGACAATATTATCTTTTGCTTCTCTCATGTATATAAAGCCCACTTGATCTTTGTTAATTATGTCTGGCATCATTTCACTAAGTCTGTTTGCCAAAAGCTTGGCATATAATTTGACATCTGTATTAAACAGTGATATTGGTCTAAAATTCTCAACTCTATCCGCTTTCTTGCCAGGTTTTGGCAAAATGGTGACATGTGCCTCAAGTGCCTCATTCGAGAATGGAGAGTATTCAGAGATACTATTGAAGAGGTTTAACAAGAGGGATAATAAAATATGTGAGAATTTATTATAGTAATAATTAGGGAGCCAATCTGGCCCTGGGGACTTGTTTTGTGGAAGATTTTTTATAACATCTGCTATTTCTTCTAATGTGAATGGGCTGTTGAGTTTGTCCCTTCGTTTGTCATCCAGTGTAGAGAGGGAGATATCTGCTAGGTATTCTATTTTCTGAAATTTAGTGACTTTGATGCCTGTGCGATCTGTTAAGGGTTCGTCTGATAAATTGTATAGGGATTCATAGCACTTTCTAAAGGCCTCTGCAATTCCCTCTGTGGTATAGTGTGTTTTGTTCTTATATTTAGGATAAAAGATTTGTGTAACTTGCGCTTTAGTTTCCTTGCAAATAAGGAGCTGCATTTATTGTCCCCCTCATAGTAATCTTGTTGGAGTTTTAATGCCATTTCTTCATTATCTTTATCTAATAGAGAGGCAACAATTTGCCTGTAATTTTCTATTTCGGCAGCTTTGGTCTCATTTGAGGTGTCTAATTTGTGTATGTCCTCCTTTTACTTTAATTTATTAAGGAAGTTATTAAAATATGTTCTTTGTTGTTTCATCTGGAAGGCTTTAAGACTTATGAGTTTGCCACTAATAACACTTTTGTTGGGCATCCCACATTATTCTGTGATCAGTCACAGAGTGTACATTGTGGGCAAAGTATTCATGGATTTATTTTTCAACCCTTTGGGACAGGAGAACATCATCTAGTAGGCTATTGTCTAGTCACCAATTATATAAAGGAATTACTGTATTATTCCACTTTAGTTTACATGTGATCATTAAGTGGTCAGACCAGGTTTGTGGGTGAATATCGATATCTAGTACTCTAGTCAAGTTGGTCACATCTAACATAACATAGTCAATGCAGGAGTATCTAGCATGTGGGTAGGAGTAGGATGTTGTTCATCAGGATGAATTCTCTAAACATCATGAACTGATAGGTCTCTAAGTTGTTTCCGTTGAGTTATCTAATTGGGGATTTAGGGTTAAATTGAAGTCTCCTCCGGGGGCGGAGCTTGGCCACCTAGAGAGATGGCCGCACATTAACACAGCTCCTAAGCCCCAGTCCACTAGCCCTGACGAATACGGCCCAAACAAGACACCTTACTAGGCAGATGAAGGAGCAGTAACACTCCAGGCGCCACAGCAGACCCCAAGGAGGCTCTTAGATGCCCTGCTGATCACTACAGCGTGTTTTTCGCGCCAGATTCACGCAATGCCACCACAAACCAAGAAACGGCCCCATCCACGAGCAAGTAACCAGCGGTCTGCAGAGGACCTCAGGGGACGTTGGCACCTGCAGTTGAGCAACACGCTCCAGAAATCACAGCTGATCCTGCAGCAAGAGTGAATTCCACAGACAGCTGCTGGGAATGGAGACAGGGAGCGCACAACAGACACGCTGCTGGTAAGATCTGACAGGGGCAATATAGGGACGCAGCGGGTCTGTCTCCCCCTCTAAACAAGTTTGTTGGGACACATAGAGGACACCATCTGCAGGGGCGTAAACACCACACCCAGCCCCAGAATACAGCTCACAACACCTGACAGCCCTAGCTGGCGACAAGTGGGGGGACACCCTAGCAGCCACGGCGCAAAACTCCCCTGAAGTGAAAGCTGGGGGGCCTGTGAACTGGGAGCTGACAGGTCTGCAGAACAATTTGCCCTTAACAATAAGTACCCCCTCCAGGCATTGATCTCATAAAACTGCTATAAAAGGGCCAGCTTAGTCCACACCCCTATACCAGCACCGACATTCATGACTCACCCCTAGCTACACCGTTGTACAAATTCCTATTAGCACATAACAAGCTGCAGCTGCACGTGCACAAGCAACCACTGCAGGGAAAGCAGATATAGGAAGAAGTGGGTATTCCCCCATACTACCCCTCATCCCCCTCTCCCAGGCTAAGTGGCCTATACTACAGTCTCACTTCAAAGTCTGCTATATAAATATGCCAGACCGTAGATCCAACAAACCAGAGGGACCCACCAACTCTAAGACAATGCAGCAATACTTGAAGCCCGCAGAGGCGCTTGTCTCATCACAGCCCTCAACCTCACCCGCACAGACCACACAGGGAGAGAATCTACAGGACCAACTATGTGCACAGTCACAGTATACCTTAGACAAAACAAAGGTCAATCCACCAGTTTTATTTTGAATTGGTAATTAAACGCACATTTCTCTAGAATAATTCCCGAACAATTTGCAACATCTCAGTGAACTTTATTAACTTTGCATCTGTTTATACATATACTCAGAGACAAGGGTATACTCAGAGACAAAGGTGCATTCACGTAAAATATAGAACAGCGCAAAATACTGACAATCAAAAATAGCAAACGCTTGTTTCTCATAACATTTGACAATGAGAACCACTGCAAGATAATACTATAATATTATAATATCCTAATTAAAAACACGATATCTTGTATACAATCTTTTTCACAATTCACCCTCCAGTCTCTTAGCTGTATAGCGCTATCCCAATCATCTCCACTTCTATTCTGAAAAATCTGGGTGATTTTTTTAGGTTATATCACCTACACTGGGATTAGCTGAAAAGAGATCGAGTGTAGCATCTTTGAATTAACTCTAGATATTCCTATGTGCACAGCCTGACCAAGCAAATCTCACTAAAGTTGACTTAAAGCTACTGTGCACCAAAGAAGATATTAAATAAATGATGACCGAAGTTAAAAGTTGGTATGGCGAAATGAAAAAAGATATCACAAAAATCACTAGAAGGGTCTCCATTCTGGAAGAAAGTCACAACACTACTAGCAATGACATACAACATTTATCACAGCTGGTGTATGACCAAGATGAGAGAATTCATCATCTCCTAGAGAAGGTGGAGGACTTAGACAATAGGGGGAGGCGCAATAATTTGCGCATCAGGGGGATTCCTGAGTCTATCTTGCTGACGGCCCTGGAGGGGTGCCTCCAAGAGCTCTTCAGGACAGTGAAGGGGGACAGCAATGCTCCTGAAATACAGATTGAAAGGGCCCACAGGGCGCTGAGGGCAAAACCACCTCCTAAGGCCCCACCGAGAGATGTTGTCATCAAGCTGCACAGGTTCAAAGATAAAGAAGAAATCTTGAGATGCTCAAGACAAAAGCAAAATCTAACTCATGCGGGCAATAGAATTCAGATCTTTGCAGATTTAAGCCCAACAACATTACAAAAAAGAAGAGACCTACAGCACATTACCTCTACCCTGCGACAACATTGCTTACCGCTGGGGCTTCCCAGTGAGCATAATCGTGACTAGAGGGGACACCACGGCTGTTTACAAATCAGCAGAAGACCTCACACACTTCTGCAGGGCATTGAGAATTTCTGTCCACCCACCAGACTCAACTGCAACACACCGGAGAGGACGCCCCTCAATGTTGGGGAGGACGGAACTGGGCACTACAGCTACCAATGCTGTCTACCAACACACCAAGGAGCCAATGGAGTCACACAGGCCTCCTAGGGCCATATTTAATGGATGTATCCTTCCCTCTGCCAAGACATTTGCTGCCACTTTGTGGACACAGGTCGTATGTTACCTTTATTTGAACTTATATCTTAGGGCTAGATGGATGGGATACTTCCCTCACAGTTATTGTACTTTTCTATTTTATCTACTGGATTGGCTGTAATTAATCAATCTAAAACTGAATAGCTAGGATAGGGCATATAGTTAACTCTGTTAGTGATTAAGCTCTGTATTCACAGTTAGTGTACTTTTATTTTTTATATTATATTATATATTATATATATTATATTTTATATTTTTTATTTTAGCTGTCGGATTGGCTATAACTAACCAATCTAAAATTGAATAGCTAGGATAGGACATATTATTAATTCTGTTAGTGATTAAACACTCTATTTAGCTTTTGTAAACTTGTATAAACCATTAGCAAACAATAATTGCTTATCTGTTTTGACTTTATGTTAGCACATTGTTATCTTGTAGCAAGTGTATTCTGTTTGAGACACTTGGACCACATCTGACTGCCACTAAGGGGACACACAACAACCTGACCCCACACCTACCCCGCTTGAGACAATGGACAGGCCCCAATCACAGTCACCATGACCATTAACAATTATCACAGTCAATGCCAAGGGCTTTAACAGCCCTGAGAAGAGGTCGGTAGCCTTTAACCAGCTTCATAAAACCGAGGGGGACATTGTTTATGTGCAGGAAACACATTTTAAAAAAGAGAAGGAACCCAGCTTTATTAGCCACAGGTCAGGAGACGCCAAGAAAGGGGGAGTAGACATCTTTTTAGCTAACACAATATAACAAGCTAGTGACATTGGCAAGTATATATCTCCCCAACCAAGACCAACACATAGCCTTAAAACTGATATGTAGCAAACTACTAGAACGTAGCAGGGGCATCATACTCATAGGAGGAGACCTGAACTTGTCCTTAGACCCTTCGATGGACACATCCACAGGGAGGTCTAGCACACAAACAAGGGTAATTAACGCAGCTAATAGCCAGCTGACCCAGCTCAGACTACATGACATATGGAGATCTCTGAACCCCAGGTCCCAAGACTATACATTCTACTCCTTTCCGCACCACACATACTCTAGAATTGACTATCTCTTGACGGACCAAATTGGCCTGTCATTGATCAGAGACTCTATCATACTACCGACCACCTGGTCAGATCATGCCCCAGTGAAATGCACAATAGACTGGCCAGACACCCCCATACTGCCATTTCTATGGAAATTAGACGACTTTCTGCTAGATAACCCTCTGGTCAAACAGGACATTGACGAAACACTAATCCATTATTTTAGGGAAAACACCTCGGAAGACATATCCCCCGCAACTCTGTGGGAGGCGCATAAATGCGTGGTCAGGGGGAATTTCTTAAACATAAAGCCAGGGAACGGAAGAAAAATAGACAATAGTAACCTAAATTCTACTCTCGCCCAAATTAAATTCTGGGAAACAGAACATAAAAAAAAACATTATCTTCAGACGCATTGGGACCCTTAACACAAGCCAGGAACAACCTTCACACACACCTCACAAAGGAATATAAGAGCAAAACCGCACTTCTGAACCAGAAATACTTCGACCTAAATGACAAGGCAGGCTCTTCACTGGCAAGGGCCCAGCAATGCAGGCAGTTAAGCTCACATATACATGTTATCTCTGACGTAAAGGGACATGCACATAAAGACAGCAAAAACATAGCAGAGACCCTTAGGCAATTCTATGAGAAACTATACAATCTACAGAATGACAGTAAATGGGAAGACATTCATGACTTTCTCTATGGCCTACACCTCCCAACACTTGACACAAGGAGCCTAGAAGACATGGAATCTCCATTCACAGCGGAGGAGATTAAAACAGCTATCAGTAGCATGCCCAGTGGCAAGAGCCCTGGACCTGATGGTCTGGGTATAAAATACTATAAGATTTACACACATCACATAATACCCCCCCCCCTGTTATCTTTATTTAACTCACTCTCACAAAAGGGAGGCTTGCTGGAACAAATGCTTGAGGCGCACATTACAGTGCTCCCCAAGCAAGGGAAGACCCCTGACAGACCAGAGAATCTGTGCCCTATCTCACTGTTAAACACAGATATCAAGATATTCGCCAAGATATTGGCAACCAGAATTAATAGATCTCTCCCAAAACTGATCCACCCAAATCAGGTAGGCTTCGTACCTGGAAGGGAGGCAAAAGATAACACCTTGAAAGCCTTACAACTAATCATTTACACACAGCAGAATAAAATTCCCATGACTCTCATCTCCATAGACGCAGAAAAAGCTTTTGATAGGGTCAGCTGGCAGTTTCTAAGAACGATTCTGGGTCGTGTGGGATTCGGGAATACAACCATAAAACACATATTCTCCCTTTACCAAAAACCATCAGCTAGGGTCAAAGTGAACGGCCTCCTATCCGTCAAATTTTACATTCAGAACGGGACACGTCAGGGCTGCCCACTTTCGCCAATTCTTTTTGCCCTCTCCATAGAAGCACTCGCACAAATGATACGCGCTGATAGTCAGATCATGGGAGGAACGGAACAAAAGTTGGCCCTATAAAAGGATGACATACTGTTCACACTCACAAACATTAAGATTTCAATACCTAAGTCACTCGCCACACTCGGGGAATACGGAGCGGTCTCTAACTTTCATTTAAATATATCAAAGTTGGAACTGCTGAATATTTCATACAACCTTGCCACCTGAAAAAACAACAAATTAAGATGAAATACCTGGGGATTTTCCTATCCCCTGACCCAAAGATAGTATTTCAAGACAATTACAAAACTTTAGAAGGGAGAATAGTGGCAGACCTCTCCAGCTGGAGGAATAAATCAATCTCCTGGCTGGGACAGATCAATGTCATAAAAATGAATATCCTGCCGCGATTCTTATATCTATTACAACCAACCCCGATACCTCTCCCATTAAACTACTTGAACAGAATACAGGCACTCATAGATCAGTACATATGGAGGGAAATCAAACCCAGGGATGCTAGACACACACTTTACCTGCCAAGGGATAGAGGGGGACTAGGAGTACCAAACATTAAGTCATACAAACAGTCAATAGTCCTGCAGAAACTCCTGGACTGGTGTCATAATGACCCAAACAAGGAGTGGGTTCAAATTGATAGCGCTTAATGGGAACAAATAATGCCGGAACAGTTGCGTGGCTTAACACTAAACACCGACCCAAAACCACTACGCAATACCCCTTGCTGGTGGACTTCTTTTCCCACTGGGATAAGATTCTAAACACCTCATCAAACATCTTGACCAGACATTCTCCCTTGACACCGGTATACCAAAACCCCGACATACCTTGGAACTCTAGAGACACAGGACGGACCCATCCGACACAGATGACAGAATGTACGTTACTTGCCTTCCTCACAGATGGCAAACTGAAGTCCCTAAGAGCAATACAAGAAGAAGCACCCAGCAGCACCATAGACTGGTTTCAGTACAATCAGTTACACCATTTCCTGCGCTCTCACAAGCCCAGTCTCACAAGCCCTGACTTGACAGACAACACCTTTTGAAAAATTGTGCATACGGGATGTAGGTATGAAACATACTATCTCGTTACTATACAAATTATTACTAGTGGAACACTCACAATAGCTTCCCTCCTACACAAAGGCGTGGGATAGAGAACTTCACACAGACGTTACACCCCAAGACTGGCAGAAGGCTTTTGCGATTACTAAAAAGGCTTCCATTTCCGCAAGAATACAAGAATACAGTTATAAATTTCTGTCCAGGTGGTATCTAACACCTAGTAGACTACAACACATGTACAAAACAACATCACATCAGGGAAGTGTTGGAGAGATTGCGGGGGACAGGCACCCTCACACACATATGGTGGTATTGCCCCAAACTAGACACTTTCTGGGTGGAAGTCTTCACACACATTAAGAGAGTAACAGGGGTGATTTTTCCCAATGATCCTAAGACTCTCCTTTTCTTATCCCTCCCCAAGTTTGAGAACCAGGTGAGCAAAGCATTAACATTGATTATGTTAAGTAGCGCCAAACTTACAATCCCAAAGCACTGGAAAACACAAACGGTCCCGACTCTGACACAGTGGAGAACTCAGGTAGATACATTGTTGCACCTGGAAAGATACCACCACATGCAGGCAGGGACTTTAGAAATTCACAAGCTTATGTTGGGTATCTGGACGCAGGGCAAAATTAAAAACACCTAGGCTAGGGTGGCATCGTTTTGGGCCAAGCAAGGCTGAAATGATCAGCCTGGCACACGTCCGAGCCAACCACCGGCATATTGCTGCGACATGGGATAGTTCCCACCACCACATACATCCCACTCACCCACATTACCAGTAAGAAAAACAACACAGCAACGGACAGAACACACACTTCCTCTAGAGGAAGGGGAATTTAGTTAAATTTGCCAGAGGGTGACATCTTGTTTGGACAACCCCTCAACACCCCCAAACACAGTTGCTTGGGATATTCATTGTAACCCTGTTATGTCCTCCATTGTTTTATTGTATTATTGTATTATAGCATTATAGCGATCTGTTGGAACATCCTTCGCTTGCACTTCATTGGACAGCGGACTTTTCACTGGCTTCGCAAACGAGTGCAATTGGACTACATTCTTATTCCTTGCTTTATTTGTTACTATTTGTACAACCAGTGGTAGTGTGCGCACTATTTATCAGAGCGCTCATGGTCCTTTAACACATGGAATTGTTCTTTACATTTATTTGAACTCAATAAAGCTTTTTGGGGAAAAAAAAATGAAGTCTCCTCCTACTAATAGAGAACCTTTGGAAACCTCAAGGATTTTATCGGTTACATTTTTGAAAAAAAATATCTTGTTTTTATGTTGGGGCATATATATTTACCATTGTCACCATAGTATTGTATAATTCTCCTACTAGAATTAAGTATCTGACTGCTTTGTCGGCTATTTTAATAATTAGTTGGAAAGGAGTATTTCTCTTAATCAGTATACTCACACCATTTGTTTTTGCGCTGTTGGAAGCATAAAAATCAGTCCCATATTTATATTGAAAGGTCTTAGGCTCCCTTCCTTGTAAAAAGTGGGTTTATTGTAGAAATATTAATTCAGCCTTTTTATCTGCAAAGTCCCTCAATGCTGTTGACATTTTATTGGGGTTGTTCAGACCTTTGACATTAATTGATAAAACATTTATATTGCCCTGTGTCATCTCAGTATGTGTGGTAAAAGGTGAATATGCATATGGTGTGTAGTTATAGTGTATTTGTGACAAAAAAAGCTTTGCAAATATCTTGGGGCTTATTTATCAAAGGTCTTGCCGACCTG
>CAJPDP010032740.1:0-10041 GCA_905336975.1 Bombina variegata variegata
TAAAAAAACTATTTCGTATTGGACTTTCCGAGTCATTGAAAGATGAGTTGGCCCGTGGTGATATCCCTTCTCTCATGACACTATCTATAGACCACGGTCTCAGGGAGAGGAAATCAGAGAAGGGTTTATCAGAGGGCTCTTACAAAAGATCCTACTCAGCAAATCCTATTATGCCAATAAGATATATGGAGGAGCCCATGGAGATCGCTTTTGTAAAAGGGCCACTAAAGACTGAGGAAAAGGCTAGACGCAGGTTACATAACCTATGTTTTTACTGTGCTGCTAAAGACCACAGAGTGAAGGACTGTCCTAGTTTACTCAAACAAAAAAAGGATAAGACACACAACTCTAAAGGCTGTCAAAAGAGTGTCTCTAAACCTTCCTCTCATTTCTTCCTTTCTGTTTCCCTACAGTGGGATCTTCAGCAAACAACAACACAGACCGTGAATGACTCCGGTGCCACCGGGAATTTTATTGATTTGGGTTATGTGCACACTTATAAAATTCCTTTAATAAAGAAACAAAATTCACTAGCCATACGTGTAGTTGATGGTTCTTTCGTTAATTCAGACCCTATAACACATCATACTGTCCCCATACAAGTAATTTCCCCCTCTGGCTATCCCTTCACCCCTTTTCCTTATCATTTTAGGGTTAACTTGGTTGAAAAAACATCAGCCAACCATCTTATGGGAAAAAGATACAATTCACTTTAATTCTGTATTTTGTTCTAATACCTGCTTTCCGTCTCATTCTATTCTAAATATAGCTGACCAAAACATACCACACTGTTATAGAGACTTTAGTGATATATTTGACAAGACCGAGGCACAAACTTTACCACCACATAGACCGTATGATTGTCCCATAGATTTACTACCTGGATCCAACATACCCTAGGGTCATATTTATCCGCTTTTAGAGCCCTAACTTAAACACTTCAAAGAGTACCTAGATGAAAACCTTAAGAAAGGTTTTATCAGACCCTCCACTTCTCCAGCAGGTGTGAGCATTTTTTTTGTCAGAAATAAGGATGATAGTCACAGACCAATTATAGACTATAGAGAGCTTAACGACCGCACAAAAAAGAACAGATACCCCCTACCTCTTATCCCAGAATTAATAGAATGGCTACAGGGAGCTAAGATATATACAAAATTAGACCTAAGGGGAGCATACAATCTTATCAGAATGAGGCCAGGGGATGAATGGCTTACAGCTTTCCGCATACACTATGGTTTGTACGAATACACAGTCATGCCTTTTGGCTTGTGTAATGCCCCGGCTACCTTCTAATGTTTTATAAATGACATTTTACGAGACCTCCTTGACGTATGCATTGCCATCTACTTAGATGACATATTGATTTATTCTGACACCTTAGAGAACCATGTCAACCATGTAAGATTAGTTTTGTCAAGAATCAGATTTAATCACCTGTATGCTAAACTGGAGAAATGCATATTCAACACTGAATCTATCTCCTTCCTTGGCTACCATATATCACCATTAGGTGTACATATGGAAAGTAACAAGGTAGACGCAATCACAAACTGGCCCACTCCTACCTCTAAGAAGGAGGTACAAAGACTCCTTGGTTTTGTGAACTTTTACAGAAAATGTATTAAAGAGTTTTCAGCTATTGTTAAACCACTTACTCTTCTCACTCGGAAGAACATCAAATATACTTGGAATCATCATGCCAATGAATCTTTTAATCTCCTGAAAATGAAGTTTGTTTCAGCTCCTATTTTACATTTTCCCGGACGTGCGTTACAATACGTGTTGGAAGTTGATGCATCTGATTTTGCAATTGGAGCAGTAATATGTCAGAGGAAATCTCCTAAAGAACCACTTCATCCAGAATCTTTTTATTCCAGGGTTATGAACACTGCCGAATTAAACTACGCTATTGGCGAGAAGGAACTATTAGCCATCTAAACTGCGCTAGAATTTTGGAGGTATCTACTTGAAGGTACTAAATTTCCAATAATCATATATACAGATCATAGATATCTAGAATATCTGAAGACTAACAAGACCTTAACATTACATCAGGTGCGCTGGAGTCTGTTTTTTTTACAAGGTTCAATTTTGTAATTACCGTCCTGGCAATGAAAATACAAAAGCAGATGCACTGTCTAGAAAAGACACCAGAACTTCAAATTCTGTTCACCCAACATCAATTATACCATTAGAAAGGTTTATAGGCCTTACCATTGACAAGGTAGTTTATTTCAAAAGACACCAACAAAAGGATTCCTCAATTGCAGAACTTGAACTCCGTAAAGGTTCAGATGGTTTACTTTTTCATGGGCAACAACAATACGTCCCAACTTAGGGATGAAATTCTCTATTCTGCCCATGACTCCCCCATTTCTGGACACCCGGGATTCCTTAAAACTGTACACCTATTAAAAAGAGATTTCTGGTGGCCAAAGATGGAACATAGTATAAAACAGTATCTTCAAACCTGTTCCATATGCTCCAGATGTAAACACCAAAGAATACATCCATATGGGTACCTCTTATCTCTCCCCATTACCAACAGACTATGGCGCGATATTGCCATAGATTTTATTGTAGAGCTTCCACCTTCAGCTAACAACAACACCATTCTCGTAATTGTTGATCTTTTTCTTAAAAATGGCACACTTTTATACCCATTCAGGGTATGCCAACTGCGTCTGAAACTGCACAATTGTTTCTCAAACATATAGTCAAATTACATGGACTTCCAGATTCCATCACTACGGATAGAGGCACTCAGTTTACCTCCAGATTCTGGACACGACTATGCCAGATTCTGTACATTGAAAGGAGAATAAGCACTGCATTTCACCCCCAGACAAATGGATAGACAGAGAGGACCAACCAATCTCTAGAACAGTACTTAGGTTGTTATTGTACTTTCCAACAGGATAATTGGACTTCTCTTCTGCCTACTGCTGAATTCTCTTATAATACTGTGAACGCGTCAATCAAGTTGACATCATTTTTCTTAAATTATGGGTTTCATCCCTCTTACCATGTCTTCCAAAAGGGATTAGAGCACTTCACCACTGGTTAACAATACCATTAATACCATCGCTCAGGGATTCTCTCTGCTCAAAGAAACTTTACAAAAAGCACAGGCTAAACAAAAAGCATACTACGATCTCAGGAGATCAAAACCTCCTGAATACAAAATCGGAGACAAGGTTTTTCTCTCCTCCAAACATTTAAAACTTCAGATTCCATCTAAAAAGCTAGGCAACTTATACATTGACCCTTTTGAGATTATCAGGGTTCTTAACCCAAATGCGGTCACTCTTCAGCTGCCACCTTCGTTTAAAGTTCACCCTACATTCCACGTCTCCCTCCTTAAGCCCTACCATCCAGTAAGACTGGATTGTCAGCCTCAGTTGGACCCTACTCCTCTGCAGGATGACATGGACTATGAAGTAGAGACTATTCTCTATTCCAGATACTACTGACGCAATCTCCAATATTTGGTCAGATGGAAAGGCTATGGCCCAGAGTTGAACTCATGCGAACCCTCTGCCAATTGTTGAAGTTCCATGTGGGGTTTGTCCCTTTAAATTTCTACATCACATGGGGTTTTCACCGTATTTAAGGCTCCTCCTTCCTATTGTTCACTGCTAGGTAATTTTTTAGTAGTCTTAACTGCTTTAGTCAGTGCTACTTCTCTCCAGCCTTCCGTTGATTGAGTTCCTAATCATTCCCACACTGTGGAATATACAGAGCCACCCAGTTGTCTGCAATCACTTTTTGTTCTCCTATTCGCAGCAGGACTTCAACCCAGCCTGTATCCTGTGTGACTACCTCCGAGTAGTCTATAGCAACATCCAGGTCATCTGGTAAAGATTCCTCCCTCACCGCATAATCTAACCTCAGACATGCTGACGGCGTGTGACATCATCATCGGGCGAGACTGAGCTCAGTACTCCTTCCAGATAGCTGTGGACTGGCGAGGCGGCCCTCCAGGATCACGGTATTGTTGTTACCTTTGGTTTATGTCAAGACTTTACTTTTCTCTGCAATCTGGGATACTTTTATTATGCATTGCTGCAAAACACTGACTGCTAATATGTACTACCAGTAACTTCAATACCATTGCACTATGCTATTCCAAACACTATTTAATCTCCTCTGAATGACCATACTGCAGTCTAAGATTTGCCTGTTCATCCTGTGCCGACACTCTAAGCTGCTTATTATATTTCTGCCATCAGACATATTCTGAGAACTGAGCTGCTGTTTAAGATTTTGTGCATTCTCCTATCTCCTGCACATACACACACTGATAGCACTAGGATTGTATTCTTAACTGTGTAATCATTCCGTAGTCTGCCTTAAAACTTGTGTATATATATTTCTTACTCTGACTTTTATAAGTCACCCTAAGATCTATGAGCACAACAAGGTTCTGAGTATCAACTATTGAACCTAAGGTCTGGTGTGAGACTGAGTGGTAACTACATATTGGGTATTCATCCTCACAATCCTTACACTCTCTCTCCTCTCTCTCTCTCTTCTCTCCTCTCTCTCATCTGGTTAGTGCACACTACATAGTTTTCTATTAGGGTTATTTGTTAGGGTATGCTCATTGTTTATGTACAAATCAGGTTTTGGAGCCTGATTTCCCTTTCAGAGGCCAAATGATTTTGTGCACATTCCTCAATCAGATGTTTTATTTATTCTGTCTCTTTATTTTTCAGTTGTGCATGCATTATTACTTAAGCTACTTAGGAGGTACTTTTTTCCATTCCTCAAGAGATTATTTTAGTGGGGTCATAGTGCTTTATGCATTATTTAATGCTATAATTAAGGTCAGTACAGGTTTCTCCTTATACCAGTACTATGTGCCCTGGGGCCAGGGAAACTGTTATGTCTTCAGAGGGTAAAGTTTTTTCTGTTGATGAGGAATCGTCGTATGATGTTGATCCTGATATTGCCTCTTGTTTGTTTAAAGTTGAACGTATTCATTCTCTTTTAAATGAGGTCTTAATTATTTTAGGTTTTAAAAATCCTAAAGCTTCTGATGACACACCTTGTAATTGTTTAAATTCAGTTCTGACATGATTTCTAAGCAATAATCTAAGCATGGAAATTTAATTTTACCCTTCTGCAAGGTTTAGGAAATTATAATAATATATATATTATTGCCAGCTCCTAATATTGAGTTATGGGAAACGGTACCTAAGGTTGGTGGTGCTATTTCCACTTTGGCTAATCATTCTACTATTCCTTTGGAAGATAGTACTTCTTTTAATGACTCTCTAGACAGAAAGTTAGTCTTTTCACAGAAGGTCTTTTTACAAGATGGTTACTTCTTTCATGGTGGTGAGAGTCCNNTTTTTTTTCCCACTGCTCCTTTTATAGCTCTTATTTCTTTATTCTCAGGTCACCTGCTTAGCTATTCCTTAGACTAAGGTATGTGTGAGATGGGTGGGGTTTTATAGAGCTCTTTGGGTTTGGGAATCTTTGCCTTCTCCTAGTGGTAGAGAAGAGTCATTCCCAAGTAATGGATTGTGGATTCTAACCACCATGAAAGAAATTAATCAGGTAAGCATAAATTATGTTTTTTTCTACAGATAGCCAGCACCTGGTGTTTTCCACAGATCGTTCTTATGGCAAATCATAACAATGATCAGGTGCATTGTTTTCCCTCAGAAAACAGCCTGGAATTGAATGCTATTGCTGAGAATCGGGGTTTTAATCGGGCATATGCCTTTCCTCCGCTACCTCTTATTCCTTGTCTTTCTCAGAGATTAAGGAGGAAGACTGGGCACTTCATTCTCATAATACCATATTGGCCAAGGAGGACATGTTCCCAGTTCTTTCACAACTGTCAATTCATCCTCCCTGGCTCCTCCTGATGATTCCAGCCATTCTACTTCAGGGCCCAATACATTATCCTCATCCTTTCAAGTTATGACTAACTGCATTGCTGCTGAATAGTTAAGGTTGAGTAAGTTAAAAATTTCTCCTTTGTTGATTCATACTTAGCTTCAAGCTAGAAAGTCATATACTTCATCTTCTTCAATTCCTTCATTCCAATGTTTATCTTCAGCTAGCTACACTTAAAGTTTAAGTTTCAGCAATTTTGGCAGTCTCTTGTGTAAAAAGGGCTCAGGATCCTGTGAAAATTCAGTTCTTTCATGCTTTGTCTACCTTCCACTGATTTTTCTTATTACAGGATTTACCTTTGTTTCTTGATGCCTTGATTAGCTCCCATTTTAAACCACTAAAGTCTGTATCCTTGAGGTATTTAACTCAATCTGCAAGACGTGTTTCTGAACTACAAGCTTTATCAGTGGTCAAACTTTTTCTGGTGGATATAAAACCTCTGTATACTCTGGATTAGGTATGCTGTCTTTATTACTGTGTTGACAGAACAAAATAATTAATGAAATCTAGTCATCTGCTTTTTAGTCCATTTGGATATTGTAAGGATCATCCACCAGTGATGACAACTATCTCTTTTCTTTCCTAAGATATAGTGAGTCCACGGAATCATCAATTACGAGTGGGAATATCACTCCTGGCCAGCAGGAGGAGGCAAAGAGCACCACAGCAAAACTGCTATATATGTCACTTCCCTTACCCATAACCCCCAGTCATTCTCTTTGCCTCTGTTCATGGAGGAGGTGAAGTTTTTGGGGTCTAAAGAAAATTGAACTTCAATCAAGATTTTATTATTTTAAAGCAGAGTAGTTTTGCTCTGATCTTTCCTCGGGTTTAGCCTTAGCCCACGTCAGTCTCTTCAGTAGGGCAGTGGTGGCTTTTAAGAAATTGGGAACTTTCTTTTTTCCACGGGTCCATGTGAGGGAAAGCACCCTCTCAAACCAGGTGAACTATCCTGCTGCCGGCCAGATCAACATTAAGGTAAGTGCCATTAATATTTTTCTTATTTTTAAGGGAAAATCTGGCACTTATACAGCTTTAAGGCTACATAGGGACGTTATTTCCATATTAACTCTATATAAGGTTAATTCAGATGCAGCTATGCAGGCACTGTGGATAAGAGGGTTTTTTTTATTGGGCTCAGTTTGTGTTTTTATTTTTTGTTTAGCTCTGGGCTAAGACCGTTTTGTGTTTGGTTTGTTTTTTACTTTTACACGACTTTGCGTGCTTTACTTTTTGTCTCCCTTGCCTATCGGATATCAGGACCGCCCCTGTTGAGGAGGTAGTTCCGGTCTAGGAGGCGGTATATTTTGGCGCATTTTTCTCACTCCCTGTAAGTCCGAAATTGAGAGACGCATGTTATTATAACGGCTATGCTAACAAGGAGCCTCTTTCTTTTTTCTGTCACTCTCTAGTTCTTTTATGCAAGGGAAAGCGCATTTTAAAATCGGATTGTCTCCTTTTGATTTCAACTGCTGCAGCAGGACAGGTAGGCACCTCAGCAATATTGCTGAGGTATAGATGGTTGCCTGGGTGTTGCTTCATTCAGTTTTTGCTTATATTATTTAAAGATGCAGTAACGGTTTTAAATAAAATAATGATTTTGTTTATTGCTGATTTTATTTTATGTTGTGCGTAAAGATGGGTCTGAAGCCTTTGCAGTATGTTACTTATAGCCTTTATTTTGACACCCAGGTAGAACCTCCAGTTATTTTTTGTTTCTTCATGTATTAAAAGAATGTTATGTTACAGACATAAACTTTTTGATTATGAGCACTCATTAGCTAAGGCAGATGCTGTTTAGGTGTCAAATCCTGTATCAGATAAGCCGCAGCTTTCTCCTCAAGCGTCCCAATCTTTGTTGTCTACTCATGCAGTGCCCTGCGGTTCCTCGCAAGCTCCGGTAGGAGTTTTCTTTGCTAGACTTTGCTGCCCAGGTATCCTTGGTGGTATCTGAGACACTGTCTGTTTTTCCCATGCTGCAGGGAAAACGCAAGAGGAAGTTTGAAGAGTCAGTGAGTAAGGATTCTGATCCAGTTGGGGGTGTACCTTAAGTCTAGTAAGCTGAACAAGTTCCTTGATGTTCCTTCAGTGGTGGAGGTATTTTCTTACTTGACTGTGCTTCTGAGATAAATTGCATGGGAGTAGGAGAGACTTGGGATTCCTTTTTTCTCCAAATTTTAAGAAAATGTTTCCTTTTGCTGACTCAATTAAAGAGTCGTGGCGATCTCCATGTTGGCTAAAAGGACTGCTATTCCCATAGAGTATAGTTGTTTTAAGGATCCTATGGACAAGAAGTTGGAGGGGTCTCTAATGGCAGCCTGCAGTTTGTGTTGCCACTGTCACTAGTGCAGCAGCCTACTGGTTTGATGCCTTGTCTGGTTCTATTCAGACAGATTCTCCTCTTGAGGAGATCCAGGACAGGATTAAGGCTCTTAAATTAGCCAATTCCTTTATTTTGGATGCTTCCTTACAGGTCATTTAGCTGGGAGTTTCTGGTTTTGCGGTTCTTGCCCGCAGAGCCTTATGGTTGAACTCCTGGTCTGCGGATGTTTCATTTTAGTCTAAGCTTGTGGTGATCTTTTACAAGTGTAAGACCTTGTTTGGTCCTGGCTTGACTGAAATGATTTCAGATATCACAGAAGGGAATGTATCTTTTTCTCCATCAGGATAAAAAAAAAGCAGAAAGGACGTTATTTTCATTCCTTTTGTAACTTTAGAGGTAAACCCTCCCCTTCATCTTCCAAGCAAGAATAGTCTAAGCCTTCCTGGAATCCTAGTCGGTTTTGGAATATGGGGAAGCAATATAAAAAGCCTGCAGCTGACTCCAAGTCAATATGAAGGGTTAGTCCCTGATTCAGGAGCAGATCCAGCAGGGGGCAGGCTCTCTATTCATTCAAGCCTGGATGAGAGATGTTTGGCACCCCTGGG
The DNA here is from genome assembly GCA_905336975.1 of Bombina variegata variegata. Lineage (NCBI taxonomy): Eukaryota > Metazoa > Chordata > Amphibia > Anura > Bombinatoridae > Bombina > Bombina variegata. Next base: position 8,842 of record CAJPDP010032740.1, read on the forward strand.
CGGTGGACATCATTTCCCAGGGGTACAAAATGGTATTTAAGACTTTCCCTCCCAGAGGCAGGTTTCTTCTTTCAAGATTATCTGTACTCCAGATAATGAGAGAGGCGTTCTTAATTTGTATTAAGGACTGTTCGTAGTTCCAAATAAAGGGGGATTTTTTAGACCAATTTTAGACCTAAAGTGTCTAAATCAGTTCCTCAGAGCACCGTCCTTCAAGATGGAGACTATACGTTTCATTTTTCCTTTGGTCCTAGAGAGTCAGTTCTTGACAACCATAGACCAGAAGAATTTGTATCATGTTCCTATTCACTGGGATCATCATCAAGTTTCTGAGATTCGCTTTCTTGGGCAATCTCTTTCAGTTTGTGGCTCCATTCCATTCGGCCTTGCCACAGCTCCCAGAAGTTTTTTTTCAAAGGTTCTGGTGGCTCTATTGGCAGTAATCCGGTCCGGCATTGCAGTGGCGCCATATCTTGATGACATTCTGGTTCTGGCATGGTCTTTTCTTTTTTTTGGGGGGGGAAAGATTTATTGGTATTCCATGTCAAATACAAAATTTACGAAGTCATTATTACAGGAGAACAAACAATACCACAAGGACAAGCCTTCATACTGAAAACATTGTTTTAACATAATCTAATATAAAATATACTTATTTTAATAAACCATGTTTCCTAAGTTACCACATAAGATGAACTAGTTATCCCCCCCCCCCGTTTCCCATTTTCAAATTTTTTACCACAGAAGAAAATAATTACATTCCCCCCAGATTTCTATATGAAGTATGCAAGCTTTATAATGTCTCTTTTTATACAATGTACTGTTAAACAACACAAAAGTATCGAAACTTTCCCCACAGATAATAATAAGGGGAGGTAAGACCATCAACAACACAAAAACAAAAAGAGGAGAAAGAGAAAGAGAGAGGGAAAAAGAAAAAGAAAAAACCCCGATCCCCACCCCCTGAGCCTTGTCTTCCTACTCAAAAAGCCATTCTCTCAATCTACAATTTTCTATATAGACTGTATTCTCAAAAAATTTTATTATTCGTTTCTGTTCCTCTAAATATCGAGTTTTTACCCACTTCCCCCATTTATCAAAAAAACGTACAATATTAATTTCAATGTAGAACAGAGTATCTTGAAGCTCTATAAGGAACTGGTTATAAATGCTTTCCCTTAAGGCAACCAGAGATGGTGG
>CAJPDP010032764.1:0-11836 GCA_905336975.1 Bombina variegata variegata
GAGCAAGGGGTGGGACCGCTGTACCACAAAAAAATGGCCGTGTGCATGGGCTTTAGGACTAGTATTTAATAATGTGTTATAGTGTGTATTCACTGTAAATATGTCACAGTCCAATGTTCTGGAAATAGCAGAATATGTTCTATGTATTTATAAATAGATATACCTATAAATATCTGTATATATCTTATTCTATACCTATATATATAATCTTTTTTTGCGCGAAAGTAGAGTGATAGGTTTTTTTCATTTACTTCTTTGGAGGAATATGTTATCACGGGTGTGATATTCTAAGTTCGGCTTTTTACACGCATCGAGTTAGCGTGCAATGGAAAACTGTTTACTTTCCACTTATAACACGAGCGCTACCCAATACAAGCTTACTTATAGCGAGGTTAACGCTTGAGCGGGAGCGTTAAATACCGATCCAATAGTAATCTGGTCCAGAATGTGCTTACTAAGACCGCAAAGTGAACTCATCATTTGAGCAAATGAGTGCGAAACACAACCAAAGGGGATGCTTTTCCTAAGCTATCAAGTACGCTTTACAAGAGAGGATCACCAGTCCCATATCAAGTATATGCCCCTGCAGTCTATAAAACTGCTGTGAGACCCCATATCAAATACCTGGCATTTGCTCACTGCATTACAAAAGCCTAGATCAGTTACATGGCCCCTGTAACCCTCTGCCCCCCTTTTATATCCGATATATACTCTAGTGAGACTGCAGAAAAGATGCATGGAATTCAGATGCTTAGAGAAATGAGCAAGCAAACACATACAGTGAGCAGGAAACAAGCCGCCAGCTGTTACGGGCCCTAGTGATCCTGCACCTGCTGAGACACCTGTTGTTCTACCCCTAGGCTGTGAACAGACGTTCAGTCCTGACTTTTGTAATATTAAGATTTTTGTATGTTAAATGTAAGTGTCTAGGCCACTGACTAACTCATCTCTGCTCACACAGGGATATTCTTAAAATCTGATCTGTCTTCCACCAGTCCTCAAGGCTAAACACAGGTCATCTCTGCTCTACACAGGGATGGGCTAGGGTCTGATTTACTGAGATACAGAGGCAGAGGCAAAAGACATAATCAACTTTTCTTTCCCAGCGTTGAGGACCAATGCACACAGGAATTTCTGATAAAGGTTATGGCCTTGTGCAAAATATGTCAGCTATTCAAAGAGAGTACATTATTTGTTAAAATAGAAAAGCACAATTCTTACAACATATTGCACAGTTTACAGAATGTTATGGTCGAGAATGGACAGACACCAGTGTTGATTCAACACCTTAAAAGCTGAGCAAATCTCACAAATCTCACACCAAGCTACCTGTTAAAGGGGCAGTAAACACCTTGGGCTAGATTACATATGTGGTGCAGGCTTCAGCATAATTTCACCTAGCACATCTGGGAATCCAATAAACCCCACCGGCAGTTCATAAAGTGTTGTAAGTCGAATAAATTAGCTATGTCCAGAAATGTGTGTAAATACATATTTCCTGTGGTTGCCAGTGACTTACGGCAGTTTAGAAACTGGCGGCGTCTAAGAAAAAAAATTAAAAATGTTTAATCTCCCATAAAAGTCTAACTCGCCAGGGGCAGAGCCTGGCTATCCAGGAGAATGGACGCAATAGCTTAGTGCTCCTGAGCCAACAGATGGCCCAAATGTATTAAAAGACAAATCATAGGCTAAATTTGCACTCACATTGATCCTATGTACTAAGGGGACCACAAAGAAGACTTAGGTCAACCGAACAGCCGACCCGGTGCTGCGATCAGACATCAAAGGATACAGTACTATCTGAAGGCCGCAAACAGCCACGCAGCACTGACCGTAGCACCGGATCTCTACATACACACTGGAGAAAGATATTTCTACACACGGAGTGCATTGGCGCCACTTAACCGTAGGATTCCATAAACAGAGGCCACAAACGGCACATCAGGCTACCGGGACAGCACACAATGCCCAATACCCACTCCTAAGAGGCCGGTAAGAGTTAAAATACATATAAGAAGGTTTAGAACACTAGGGTCAGGCCTCCATAGGCACTCAGGTGCCCAATACTTGCAGACTGCCGTTAATACTAAAGAAGTCCTAGGATTACTTACAACCCACATGGCTGTTATATGCATAATTTAGGCCATATCACAAAAAACTAGATCCTGAAGGAGTTTATGCTGAAGCCCTATTCCAGAGACTAGCCTGACAATTAATTGTACAGAAACACCAGCAGAAGGGCATTAATATAGTGGACTCTTCTGATAAAAGTTACTTTTGCAATAGAAGGAGAAAAAGTTTGTATTCAACTACTACTGAAGCCATTGTTTCAATACTGAGACAAAAAGCTTCTAGCAGCTAAGGCTAACTACACTGCTGAGAAAACTATAACAGAAGCAGACAATACAAAATATGGCACAGAAAAACAAAGGAACTAAGACTAGAAACATGAGCCATTATCTTAAAGGCATAGAACCACATACAGTATATCTGAAGAAATCTGTACGCAGCAAGATCCTAAGATGGCTGAACTTACGCAGGAACCCTCATATTCCACTGTGCCACCACAATATGTTACAAAAGAGGCCTTAAAAACCCTCTCCTCCAAAGAGGACATTAAAGAAATTGTCTCTGAAATCAAAAACCTATAAAGTAAATTACGCAGGGATATCACTGACTTATCACAAAGAGTCACCAACATAGAACATTCACAAAACACTCTGCAGGAAAGGCTGGAAAAATCTTCCTCACAAACACAACAAAACACGATCCAAAGCCTGTTGGATCGAATAGAAGATTTAGACAACTGCAGTCGGCAGAATAATTTACATATATTAGGTATCCCTGAATCGATTAACCCCAACGCACTGCAGGGGTATTTACTAGATCTTTTTAGGATGATTAAAGGAACACCAATGGCACCTGAAGTTACCATCAAAAGATCCCATAGGGCATTACGCCCAAAACATCACCAAAAGCACCTCCAAGAGATGTTATTCTTAGGATACTAAATTACAAGGATAAAGAAGTAATCCTCTGGAATAGCAGAAGTAAACACCACATACAACATGCTGGCATCCCACTACAAGTTTTTTCAGATCTTAGCCCAGCGACCCTTCAAAATCTTTGAGATCTATGATTCCTAACCTCCACCCTGCAGGCTAACAAGATCTTGTATTGTTGGGGGTTCCCTACATGTATAATTGCCTCTAATGGAGCTAAAACAGCATTATACAGATCATTGGACAATATTGAAACCTTCTGTTCAACATTGGGTATAACACCTCCGACGCCAGGCAGCACGTCCTCCCCGGATCTGGCCTCGGATGAGAGCCACAACCAGACCTGAGTTACTAATCTACCAAATTTATTACCCCCCCCCCAGGACATTGTCATAAGAATGTGACTTATTAATATACTGGCAAATGGGTAAGTATGGACATTCTGCTCCACTCAGGTCTGTAACCTTTTACTAGCTGTCTGGTATATTGTCATTATCCCTTGAAAGCACTGTCAAGAACCAATTCTGTATATTGGGGATCTTACTCTCCCCTTTAATGTGACCCCTATCCCCTCGGTTCTCCTATTGAATTGTTCATAATGTTAATCTCAGATTAAGCTCTTAGTAATGTTAAAATGGAATTGTTCATAATGTTAATCACAGATTATGCTCTTAGCAAAGTTAAAAATTGTATTCATGTTTAGCCTTATATTAACATTTATTAATGGGCCAACCACAGGCGCATACCCTTTAGAGTTACTTCAAAAAGAAAGAAAAAGACAGGTGTTGCAGGAGACTTAGCGACACACTTTTATATAATAACTAAGGCTTGTATTTTTTAATAGTTTTTTTTAATTGCTTTTATTTATAACTTGGTGCACACACTTGCGATATAATATTAGGAGATACATATATTACTGAGTTACTTGTTAACTGCATAAAATCCTGTAACTTAACTGCTGCATAGCCGCTAACTTTTAACCTCTTTCTCTAGGTGTTTTTTTTTTCCTTCTCTTCTCTTCTCTTCTCTTCTCTCTCTCTCTCTCTCTCTCTCACTCTCTCTCCTTCCCCTCTCCCCCTCCACGCCTGCATGCACAATGGTGCATCCACAGATCAACCCGAAGGTCCACCCACTCAAAATTATTACGATTAATGTAAAGGGCTTAAATAACCCAGGGAAGCGATCCATAGTCTCACGAGAGTTACATAAACTACAGGGTGATGTAATCTTTTTGCAAGAGTCACACTTTGCTAAACAAAAAGAACCCAAGTAGCATAACCACAGATACCCCACAGCTTTTTTTTCATTGGGCCCATGTAAACAAAATGGTGTGGGTATACTCTTACATAACAGGAGATACATATATTACTGAGTTACTTGTTAACTGTATAAAATCCTGTAACTTAACTGCCGCATAGTCGCTAACTTCTAACCTCTTTTTCTAGTTGTTTTTTTCCCCTGCTCTTCTCTCTCACTCTCTCTCATTCCCCTCTCCCCCTCCATGCCTGCATGCATAATGGTGCATCCACAGATCAACCCGAAGGTCCACCCACTCAAAATTATTACGATTAATGTAAAGGGCTTAAATAACCCGGGGAAGTGATCCATAGTCTCACGAGAGTTACATAAACTACAGGGTGATGTAATCTTTTTGCAAGAGTCACACAGTAAACATAAAGAACCCAAGTGACATAACCACAGATACCCTACAGATTTTTTTCATCGGGCCCATGTAAACAAAATGGTGTGGGTATACTCTTACATCACAGAACCCCCTTCCAGCTCCAAAACATTGAGAGAGACAAAGAGGGTAGATTCCTCATCATAGTGGGACTACTATATGGTAGGCAAATCACATTAGTCAATGTATATGCCCCTAACACAGCCCGACACACCTTTTTTTAGAGCTCTTTCAAGTAAACTGCTTGAGATTGCTAGAAGGGTGCTGTTCCTTGGAGGCGACTTTAACGCACCACTAAACCCGAGGATAGATACCTCTAATGGCATCTCTAGTGTATCACATCACATACTAAAACAAATCAACACAACCCTAAAAAATAATTTACTACATGATATCTGGCGCACCATGCATCCAACGGATTCTGATTTTACCTATTACTCTAGCCCACATAAAAAGTATTCACGTATTGATTATTTCTTCACAGATTCCCAGGGTAGTGCATTCATAACACGCAGTGATATCTCGCCTATCACATGGTCCGATCATGTGCCAGTCACATTTGAAATGATGTGGCCTGACATCCCAGTCACCCCCTACATATGGTGCTTAGACGATATGCTTCTAGACAACCCAATAGTTATAGACGACTTATCCTCCATGCTGACAGAATATTTTGACCTCAATATGACAGGGGACTTACCCTTACAGTATCTACCATTTGGGATGCACATAAAAGTGTTATTAGAGGTAACTTTATTAAACACAAAGCCAAAATTTTGAAGCAGAACAGAGAATAATACAACATTATCCTTCAAGAAATAATGACCTTAGAATAGCAGCACAAAAAACCCCCCTAAATGCTGAAATTGAAACCTCCCTTAACCAAGCTAGATTAGACTTTAAACAACTTCTACAAGACGAGAATCAACGTAAAGCGTTACTGTTAAAACAAACATATTATGAAGGAGGAGATAAGACTGGGAAACTACTTGCCAGAGCGCTTCGTTGCTCACAATTGAAATCACACATTTATGCTATAAAAGATAGAGAAGGCAAAACCCATAAAGATAGTCACAATACGCTCCTACTACAGTAAATTATACAACCTTAAATCCTCATCCCTCACCTCCCCTCCTGAGAAGGCCTCTGTATATGATTCGGCACAGGAGTATCTGAAAAATACACATTTACAGACACTAGCACAAGATGCAATAGATTTTCTTGAATTTCCCCTGACACATGAAGACCTTCCCAATGGGAAAAGCCTGGGCCCGGATGGGCTGGGCGCTAAATATTATAAAACCTTTTTGTCTACTTTGCTACCACACCTACAAAATTTGTTTAACAAGCTACTTGACTTTGGAAAACTACCGACATTCATGTTGACTGCATACATTACTGTATTACCAAAACCAGGTAAACTGACAGATAAACCACAAAGTTATAGACCTATATCATTACTGAATACTGACGTAAAAATCCTGGTGAAAGCCCTGGCTAACAGAGTCAATAAATTCCTTCCCGGACTGATATCTTTGGATCAGGTCGGGTTTGTCCCTGGGAGGGAGGCAAGGGATAACACCTTCAAAGTCCTGCAGTTAATAACATAATCTAAAACAAGTGGGGTGCTGCTTGCTCTGTTATCAACAGATGCCGAAAAGGCATTTGACAGAGTGAACTGGCAATTCCTTAGGAGCACATTGGAAAAAATGAAATTTGGGGACAGATTCATAAAAACAGTCTTTGCCCTCTATTCAACGCCAAATGCACAAATTAAAGTAAACAATATCCTCTCAGACGCCTTTACTATCTCAAACAGAACCAGACAGGGATGCCCTCTGTCTCCCCTGCTATTTGCAATCTTGATTGAGGCCTTAGCGAGCAACATAAGAGCCAATCAATCAATTAAAGGGATACCACTAGGAGCAAAAGAATATAAAATGACGATGTATGCAGATGACCTACTATTTACACTTACATATGTAGAAACATCCATTCCCGCTCTTACACGCAAATTTAGTAGGTACGGGCGGTCTCCCATTTTCACCTCAATGATACCAAATCAGAACTTTTGGGTATTACATTACCACCCACCTCAATGACGTCGCTGAGAGACCACTGCCCATTTGTAATAATCAACAAACACTTAAAATACCTGCGTATCAACCATTCCGCCTCTGTGTCGGATATATTTGAAGCAAACTACATATCTCTTAGGAAAGAAATTTCTAATGATCTCTCAACTTGGAGACATAAAACCATATCCTGGTTGGGAAGAATCAATGTTATCAAAATAAATGTCCTCCCAAGAATACTGTACTTATTTCAAACTATTCCAATCCCTCTCCCTCACACGTTCCTCCCCTCACTACAAAACTTAATGGAAGATTACATATGGAAAGGAATTAAACCTAGAGTAAATAGGCAAACCATGTACCTCCCCAGAGATGAGGGTGGTCTGGGACTTCCCAACTTACACCTATACCGAAGAGCTATTTTGCTCCAAAGAGTGGTGTAGTGGTGCCATGACGATGCCCCGAAAGACTAGATAGGCCTAGATGCCTCCGTCTTACAGACAAGACACATTGCCTCCCTCCTATGGATGAATAAAAAACATAGGCCCTTTGACATAATGCACTTTCCTTTGATAGAGGAATTATTTTATGAATGGGACAAAACGGTTTGAATCGACTCACATATCTTGACCACATACTCACCCTTATCCCCGATATATGGAAACCCAGAGCTTCTAATGCAAATCAAAATAACACCTGCTCAGACTTCTTTCACTACTAACCGCATGGACCGTTTCACTTTGCAGGGAAGAATAATGACACGAGAGGAAATCATGAAAGAACACCCCGACCTATCAATCCCATGGTTTGTTTATCTATAAATAGGCCACTACATTTCCACTCACAAATACAAACAACAACTACTAAGAGACCCAACACCATTTGAAAAACTATGCACACACATTTCCACTTTTTGATATACAAACTTCTTCTCCTGCCCAGGGGCGGTGCTCTCCCAACCTACACCAGAATTTGCACAGAGAACTAGAAACTGAATATACCATGGCAGAATGGCACCGGATGTTCCGGGCTGTTAAGACCATTTCAGTCTCAACACACACACAGGAATCCCAGTACAAACTATTGAGTCGATGGTACCTTACGCCATCCTGACTCAACAATTTACCCGAATACATCAGGCAGATGCTGGAGGGGGTGTGGGGGAATGGGCACAATTGTACAATTGTACATATCTGGTGGGCTTGCCCCATGCTGGAGAGTTTCTTGACCTTGGTGTGGGGAGAAATCCAAAGGATCCTGGAGATGGATATTCCAAAAACTCTAGAGACCTTACTCTTCCACTTCCCATTCAAGTTTCATGACCCGACTAAAAGAACTCTGTTGATGCTGATGTTGGCTGGTGCGAAAAATCTGATCCCAATTCGCTGGAAAACTTCACAAATTTCCGGGCTTATAGATTGGAAACAAAATGCACAAAAACTCTTACAACTTGAAAAGTATCATTATACCCGAGTATCCAAATCAGAAACATATGAAATGCTGCTCCAGTTGTGGAGCGGAGATGACTCTGTGGACTAAAAAATGATTTATGTAGGAAGGCTATATAGCTCCAATGGGCAAACATGAGATGGGACCTGCTGAGAGTCATACTCCTTCCTTGTCCTTTTTCTGTTCCCTACCTCTCCCCCCTTTTTCTTTTTCTCTTCTTTTCTCTACCCCCCTTGATCTTCTCTCCACCTCTTCCTTTGGGCTATGTTGTTCGGAACGACTTTCTCCACTATTATGGTGTGCAATAAGCTACAGTTATCCATTGTTATTATTACTTGATAATTATGATGATATGTTCTAATAACTTCAGTTGATTTACTGTTGTTCTCTCTTATCACTGTTATATAACCTGCTGAATAAGGACAATGACAGGAAAAGTTAAGAAAATGTGAAAATGTCAAGCTTTGTAGAGAATGACAGATAATAAAGATTAAATAAATATTTGACAAAAAATAGTTCTCACATTTTTTTTTGAGTCAGCGGTAATAGTGGGTGGGGCTAAAGTAACCAGCGGCCCACCGGGCAAATGCCCGGTATGCCCTATGGCCAGTCCGGGCCTGATGATTACTGCCACTACACATCTGTGCTGGACTGTATTTCTTATTGTGTTGTGGAAAGCTGGACTTGTCTGGAACCAGTAACTCATATTCACTCAGCTGTCCACCATCAGTTGATACAGTATTATCTTGTTGTCCTCCTTGTATGGGTGAGTATTGTAAACCCAATACTGCACTTGAGATATATGTATAAGATTTTTATTTTTCAATAAAGCTTTTTTTTTAAATATATATATATAATTGTGTAGCTTGCTGTCTGATGAGATTCAACCTGGTGGATCCCTCATACTACTGATTCATGTCTGGAGCAGGTGAGGAAAAAGGAAATTCTGGGAGCACTACACGATGAAAGCCATAGTTAGCAAAAAATGTTGACATCATAAAAGACTGATAGACATGGTTATTGTAGGTGAACAAATCTGTAGGAAGCAAACAGGCCCAATTATCCTAAAGATAGGAAGAAAAACATTGTACGCACTTCTCCAAGGTTTGATTAATCCGTTATGTCTGTCCATTAGTCAGGTGAAGGTATCCAGAACACAAGGATCTTGAAATTTGAAAACTGGAAAACAAAAATGCTTCCAAAATCTGGAAGTAAACCGAGTACTTTTGTAAAACAACACATTTCTTGGTAAACCATGTAAACGGCATACTACTTGAACAGATGAACAAATAAGCTGTCATGCCATCAGAGGAAAACCCAGCTGTTAGAATAAAATGTGCCATCTTAGTAAAATGATCAAATACCACCAGAACGGTGTCAAAGACATCAGATAAAGGGATAGCAACAAAAGAAAATGTAAAAGTGGAAACAAAATGAGAAAAAAACTACAAACCTTAATCTAGCAAAGAACGATGTGTCAAAAGAAAATGATCATTCTGAAGAACAGTATCCACTTGCAGCACAGATTCTGGAGTAGCATCAGGAAGTGTGGAAAGGGCATCACTTTCAAATTTTGATCCCGGACAAAAGGTGATGACAAAATTAAACCTATAGAAGAACAATGCCCAATAAGGATGTTTGGGACAAAGTTGTTTGGCAGCCTAAAATACTCCAGTTTACAATTATCAGTAGATATAGTGATGGGCTGATCAGCTCCTTCCAGAAAATGTCTCCACTCCTCCAAAGCAAATTTAATACCCATTAGCTCTCAGTCACCAATATCATAATTCTCTTCAGCAGAGGTAAGGTGTCATGAGTAAAAAGCTATTGGATGCATTTGACCATTGATGTCAAAACAGCACATAAGCAACACTGGATGCATCAACCTACAAGAAGAATTGCCTCTGAACATCTGTCTGAAAAAGAATAAGAGCAGAAGTAAAAAAAAGTCTTAAGTTTTTTAAATGTCTACTGCTCTTCAGGTGTCCAAACAAAATTACATTAACTCCGGGTAAGACATGTAATAGGAACACAATCTTCAGAGAAGTTTATAATAAAACATCTATACAATCTGGAAAAACCAATAAATCTCTGAGCAGCTTTCTTGTTAGTAGGAACCAGCCAGTCAAGGATTGTAGAGGCCTTCTTGGGTTCTATTTCAATGTGATTAGGAGACATGCTATACCCCAAGAATTTAATTGTGGAAACAGAAAATGGAAGAGTAGGGTGTGATCCAAATAAATTACAATGAAAGTATCAAGTCACCAAATATTCCATAACGAGTGTGGAAGGCAATCTTTCACTCAACACCTTTCTTAATATGCCACAAATTATAAGCCTCTCTCAGATCAATTTTAGTAAAGACTTGTGGTCCCTTAATCCAATCCAACATTTCAGTAGGGGTAAAGGATAACGATTGCAAATAGTAATAATATTGAGGTCTCAAACCTCTGTCCTTCTCTACAAAGAATATGCCAGCACTAGCAGAAGAAATGGAGAGCTTAATAAAAACTTTGGCCAGATTCTCCTCAATCTACTCTTTCAAATGTGGTAGTATTGGTAAGAGAAAAGAAAAGTTGTTCCATAAGGGATAGGAGCACCCAGAACCAAGTCAATAGGACAATAATAGGGGCATCTAGGAGGGAGCAAATCTGCACTTTTTTTTTTAAAGACATCAGAAAGTCTCTATAAGGTTCAGGAACAGCTAGATAATCTTATAAAACATAGCAGTAACAAAAGACTCTTAAGTTTCTTCTCTACTATATTATATGCCCAACTTTTGAGAGTTCCCAGTTAGTAAAGCTATGGCAGTATGAACTTTAACAATAAGTAGTATAAACTGTAGAATAAGTTTCAGGCTTTACAGAGTACAAGTAAGTTTAGCTTGGCATTAGGTGGCTAATTGAGTTGCTGAAGGTCAGAGGCTTATGCCAAACTGACTCCTTCAGCTGTAGCAGTAATCAGGAAAGGAGGCATAATTGGGGTATCAGTAGCAGTCTGTCTCTGAGTCTTTAGACTTTCCACATAATGCATCAGGTTTAACCTAGAGGTCTGCAAGTTCTACATAGTATGCACCAATGTATAAAGCTGCTGTGACGGGGTAATATTATTTGCCATCTCTGCTGGATCCATCTGACTTGTTTATTATATAAGGTAATTGAGAGATTACCTGGTCTCTGGTAAAATATAATGCAGAGAATTGGCAGCAAGAACCAGTCAATACAGCAAAAGAGTAATCCATGAACAAGCCAGGGGCCAGAACTTAAAGGGATACTAAATGTTGCCACCAATAAGCAAGCGCTATCCAGGGTGCTGAACCTACAATGGGGCGACTCCTAAGCTTTACATTCATGATTTTCAAATAAAGATAGCAAGTGAACGAAGACTAATTGATAATAGTAGTAAATTAGAAAGTTGCTTAAAATTGCATGATCTATCTGAATCATGAAAGAAAAAAAATTGGGTTTAGTATCCCTTTAACCCCTTCGTGACCAGACCACTTTTCAATTTGTTGACCGTCTGGGACCAAGGCTATTTTTGCATTTCTGCAGTGTTTGTGTTTAGCTGTAATTTTCCTCTTACTCATTTACTGTACCCACACATATTATATACCGTTTATCTCGCCATTA
>CAJPDP010032781.1:1361-11454 GCA_905336975.1 Bombina variegata variegata
AACCCAAATGTCTCTGCTGCCCCTCTCAGAGCAACTATCCACTGTCACACCCAAATGTGTCTGCTGCCCCTCTCAGAGCAACTATCCACTGTCACACCCAAATGTGTCTGCTGCCCCTCTGTAAGCTACTTCCCCTTACAACCCCAAATGTCTCTGCTGCCCCTCTGCAAGCTACTTACCCTTACACACCCAAATGTCTCTGCTGCCCCTTTTAGAGCAACTTGCCACTGTCACACCCAAATGTCTCTGCTGCCCATCTGCAAGCTACTTGCCCTTACAAACCCAAATGTCTCTGCTGCCCCTCTGCAAGCACATTTCAAACCTTAGATCAGACCCAAATGTCCCTGCAGCTTCTCTTTAAAACCTATACACCATCAGACCTTAATGACCCACAGCCTTTTTATAAGCCCCATAACCACACCAAATCCAAATCACCTTGCAGACTCTTTATAAGCTCTATATCCATACCAGAACCAAATGGCCTTGCAGCCTCTTTATAAGCTCTATGTCCATACCTGAACCAAATGGCCTTGCAGCCCCTCTAAAATCTAAAAACCCATATCACACTTTAAATCAGACCCAAATGTTCCTGAAGCCTCTCTTTAAAACCTATACACCTTAAGATATAAATTACCCTTCAGCCTTTCTATACCCCCATACCCACACCAAACCCAAGTGACCCTGCAACCCTTTTATAATGTCAGATCAGACCCAAATGCCCCTTTCAGCTTCTTTTTACCTATACACCATCAGACCTAAATGACCCACAGCCTTTTTATAAGCCCCCAAACCAGACATGGGCATAACCAGACCAAATACAAATCACCCTGCAGCCCCTTTATAAGCTCTATACCCACACCAGAACCAAACGACTTTGCAGCCCCTCTATAAATCCATACCCATATCAGACCTCTAATCAGACACACATGTCTCTGCAGCATCCTAGCTACATTAGACCAGACCACAATGATCCTGATACCCCTCTATAAGCCCCATACCCATATAAGCCCGAATGTGATGTGCCAAGGCTGCAACCAGGTGTGCCAGCTTTTGGGTCTTGTTTGTTTCAAGTAAGATCCCTCAATTACAATTTTTGAGAGTTTATTTGGTGTTTGTTTATTAGACACAAAAGATGGAACTGATCCTTCTAAAACCCTTACATATTTCTATAGCTCTTATGTAATCACCAGTCATTGACCATGTCATCTCATGGGCTGCAATGTTTGTATGTGAAATGACCATGGTTAAACCCTGCACAAGTCACTTGTTTGGCACCTCCTATTAGAGTGAACTGGGGCTCTGAGGAAGATCAAGATTAACACGGATCTCCAGCGCGATTGAGGCAAGAATAATGCTATAGGTGAACATTTTCTCCTGTAGCAAAGGAATATTTATATTTGATTAATGAAAACTAATGTAAATGATCCACAAATATTTAGTATTTGTTTTGTTTAAAATTAAATATATACCAAATAGTGAAGCAGACAATTTTCCCCAATATTAATTTAGAAAGATTTAGACGGACCAAATTTTTTGGCGCTGCACAAGTCTAGTCCCTACATAAATCAAAAAGCAGGGGACGGGGTCACGTTTCTGTCACTAGAACAGATTTGATTACATGTTAAATTACAGAGTAACAGTATTTCAGGCGAGTGACTTGGTACTTTCATTGTGGTGACAGAGAACAGCCCCCTCCACAGCGTTAGGAACACAGAGTGTAAATGGAGTGCATTCAGTTAAAGGGACACTGAACCCAATTTTTTTTTTCGTGATTCAGATAGAGCATGCAATTTTAAGCAACTTTCTAATTTACTCCCATTATCAAATTCTCTTCGTTCTCTGGCTATCTTTATTTGAAAAAGAAGGCATGTAAGCTTTTTTTTTTGTTTTTTTTTTGTTCAGAACTAGGGACATCACTTTTTTATTAGTGGATGAATTTATCCACCAATCTGCAAGAACAACCCAGGTTGTTCACCAAAAATGGGGCGGCATCTAAACTTACATACTTGCATTTCAAATTAAGATACCAAGATGTGTCTCTAAAACGTGAGAGTAGTGTTTTTACTTTTTTTTTTTTTCCCTTCCTACCTTCCTTCCCTTATGTTCTATATATTATTTTGGTGACCTTGAGAATTAATGTTGAAAAAAACAACAACAAAAAACAAGAAAATAGAGAGAAAATCCCTCAAAAATAGTGTAATATTTAAATGACCATATAGCTAGCGTTATCTTTCAGCACCAATTTAACAAAGGGACAGAAGTGGTTATAATAAAGCAAGCTATACATTTATCAGTGAGTTTAAAGTCTCAGTCAACAATGCCTAGCCTTCCTTCTATTCCCTCCCAAACTTCTAGGTAATATTCTAGAAAGGTCAGAACCTTAGCAAAATTTCACTTCTATGTAATATCCGAACCTTTAGCTAATATCTTCAGTAAATTGTGTGCATAAACACTTTAGAAAAAAAAAAAAAGGAATATTTGTCAATGATCACAAATGTGAAACAGAAGATAATATCAACTTCCTTGGGTGTACTTGCATAAACCCTAGTATTACATCAAATCCCCTAAATAATCTAGTATTTCTGGATTAAATGATACTTGCATTCTACCCCCAACAACAATATGAGCTCTATTAGATTATCAAGTTTGTACTCTGCCTGCAGGGTGAAAGCCTGCGCTTAAAATGTTATTTACAATCAGTACAAATGCACTTACAGATAATATCAACTGAAACTGACATCAATGTAGGGATCAAAGCTGACCTTATATAATAGTAATACGCTTCAATAAGTATGTTTAAACTTTAAAGGATTTATCCAACACCTGTCTAGAGAAAACAGTATAGGACTTCACATATAAGCATAATCGTAGACATAAGCAAGAAAGGAAAAACCTCCTTAGCATGTAACAACGTCGGTAGCCATACTATAGCCCCAATACAAAATTTGCAGGGAATAAATATTCAGAACAATGAAGAAAATTATTGTAACATTTTTTTTTCTTTTCTTTTCCCTTCTTTTTGACCTGTTCTCTTAAGCCATTCTCCAGGGTGTACCCTGAATGAAATACAGTTAACCCAGTAGGATCCAGTAATCAAAGAGAAATAAACAGCCTATGCCCCACTCCTGCTGACCATGCTGAGGCTTGCTGTTTATAAGAAAGTCAAAATCTTGTAGTGTCTCTATTTAGGAGGCCAGAAAAAGCAACAAGAATAAAAATCTTGCAGTCTCTCTACTTAGCAGGCCAGAAACAGCAACATATCGTAACAGTTTGTTTCTCTCTCTCTTTTTTTTTTTTTTGTATCACTTTGACTACACAGAGTTTTTTTGAACACATGGAAAGGTTTCTTTTCAGTAGCAGCACTTTTCCACAGACCATGCCTGCTAAGTTAAAAGACAGGAAGCACCGATTGTCTGATGCTGTTAGTGAGACTTCTAATGAAGGGCCAATCACGAAAACAGATATGCAATTAATGGTGAACCAAATATCCGATATTTTTTTACCTCAGTTTGAATCTTTGAAATCCCAAATGTCTTCCCTGTCTTTGGAAGTTAGGCAATTCGCCAATAGATTAACAGAGGCTGAGTATAGGATTTCTGTAGCAGAAGACACACTTAATACTCAATCTCAAATGGTACTAGCGCAAGATAAAAAAATTATACTCTTAAATGCAAGAATAGATGACTTGGAGGATTGCTCTAGGCGAAATAATTAAAAAATTATAGGCCTCCCTGAAACAGAGGAATTTAGCGACTTACTGCATTTCACGGCAGTTACACTCCCTCAATTATTAGGTATGGAACAACAGAATCTCCCTATAAATATTGAGAGAGCGCATAGGATGGGTCCTCCTAGGAGCAGTGTCACAGGGAAAAATACTAACAGACCTATTATGGTCAGATTTCTAAATTTCCAAGATAAAATTAACATTCTACGTCTTTATAGAAAAAAAGGATGAACTGTTGATCGGGCAAAATAGAATCCTGCTCTTTCAAGATTATTCAAGTGACACTGCAGCCAGGAGAAAAGAAATGGCTCCATTTTGCACTAAATTAATCCATACAGGATATAAAGCAAAATTATTATACCCGGCAAAGATCCTGATCGAAGGAAAAGATGGTACAATCAGTTTAAGTAACACTGAGGAGGCTAAGGAATTTAAAAAAAAAGAAGGAATCCAGTAGGCTGCTGAGCGTTCTAAGCTGTACGGCTGTAAAGTGATATATAAGTTTGGAAGCATAGATGATAGTGGCTTTTAAATATCTGCTGTTGTGCTTTTTATTATGTTTTTTTTTTTTTTCCTCCCCCTCTCCTCCTCTCGCTTCGATTTACCCGTCTCCTCTCTGTTCATTGCTTATGTTTTTCCTTATTTTTTAATGATTAAACAATGATGAAGGAACAGATAAGATGTCTTTCATGGAACGTGGGCGGTATTACTTCCCAGAGTAAAAGGAAACTAATAGTAAGACAATTAGGTAAATTGAAACCGGATATAGCTCTTATCCAAGAGACACACTTAAAATTGGAAGAAGTTGTTAAACTTAAAAGTAAATGGATCGGGGAGGTGCTGGCTACTCCGTGTTCATGTAGAAAGAAGGGGGTTGCAATTTTAATCAATAAAAACATGACATATAATATTATTAAAATAGATCTTGACCCAGATGAGAGATGGCTAGTAGTGGAACTTCAGGTGAAGGGAGTGAAATTAATTATTTGCAATGTATATGGCCCCAATAAAATAGAGGTGAGCTTCTGGAATAACCTTGTTTATCGTTTGTCTGAATATATTGGCCAAAATGTCATCCTAGCTGGTGATCTGAATTTAATACCCACGTCCTTAGATAAATTTAGCCCTAATAATGCTTTTTTTTCAAAACAAAAGGCTAAGATATTTACACAAATGTGCAGCAGTCTCAAACTACATGATATATGGTGTTTACAACACCCAGACACCAAAATGTTTACTTGTGATTCTAAATCTTATGGGTCCCTTTCCAGGATAGATTTTTTTCTATTATCTAATACACATCTATAATACATGACATAAGTATTTCTGACCACGCAATTATTGCTATAGATATATGGCTAAGATCAAACTCAGGAGATGGGAGGGTTAATTTTTTCCCCCTAAATATTTAGCAAACAATGAGGAGTTCTGCAATTGGCTGACACAAAAATGGAGAGAATTTGACTCATTTAATAGATCTTATAAAGAAAAAACTGAGATCTTCTGGGAAACAGCTAAGGCATGGTTTAGGGGGGAGACTAAGGCATATATGATAATAAAAAATAAAAAAATAAAGGCAAGAGAGATGCAGCTATCCAATCAAGTACGGAATGCATTCCGTAAGTATGTGAATGAGCCTAGCAAATCGTTCTGGGATAAATATAAACTAGCAAAGGCAGAGAGAGAGATCTATTTATAAAACAAAAAGCATCATGGGAAGAACTAAAACTAAATGCGATCTATAAAGGTCATTTCGGAAAATCAGCCAAATTTTTAGCTAGGCTGGATAAAGCCAGGAAAAAAAACAATACAATAGAAGCTATTGTAAGTAAAGAAGTGAGATATACAGAGCTGTCTAAAATTAAAGATATCTTTCTAGAATACTATCAGGAAATATATACAGCTATAGAAATTGATGTCAAGAATAAAAATGATTTTTGGCATAAAGTTACACCATTAAAAGTCTCACAGGAGCAGTTAAACTTGTTAAATAACCCCATTACCAGAGAGGAAGTCTTAGAAGCTATTGAAGAGGCTAAATGTAATAAGGCTCCGGGTCCGGACCAGTTACCCAATGAAATATACAAAATATAAAAAAATTGAAATAGCAGACACTCTAGTTAATTTATTTAATGAATATTATATAAAGGCACAGAAAATGTCTAAGTACTTTTCGGCATCTATCATAGCACTGATATTGAAAAAGGATAAAGACTGTCTAGATCCTGGGTCCTACAGACCCATTTCCCTGCTTAATTCAGATTATAAGATATTAACTCATATTATTGCTAATAGATTGAAACCTTGCCTTGAGGAGATTATTCATGCAGATCAAGCCGGTTTTATGACAGGAAGAACCTCCATTAAAAATATGCGAAAAGTTACGCTAGTGCTTGACTACTACTGGAATAAACTATATAACAATTCTCAAACTCAACATGATGCTGCCCTAGTCACGGTCGATGCTGAAAAAGCATTTGATTCGATAATATGGGATCATCTGCATACATCACTGGAAAAGTTTGGATTTTCTGGTAATTTTTTACAATTTATTAGGACCCTGTATGATCACCCATGGTCCTCTATACTGATAAATGGTAGCCAGACATCAAGTTTTGTGCTTAATAGAGGAACTAGACAAGGCTATCCTCTTTCCCCTCTACTGTTTAATATAGCGATAGAACCCTTAGTTATCTTGTTGCGAGAAGAATTGCAAGGTGTCCATATAGGTCAGCAAAAAATTGTTCTATCACTATATGCGGATGACCTTTTATTGTTTATTAAAAATACTAAAAAAAAATATACCTAAGACTGTGGATATCATAAATACATTTAGCTCCTTTCCAGGCTACAAAATCAATACTAGTAAATCGGAAATATTATGGATTCTTAAAAATTCGAGTAGTAGCAGAAAACATATATTTAAAGAGAAATTAAGTTTTAGGTATTTGGGAATGTATCTGCATGCAGATCCAAAACAATGGTATAGGCTGAACTATACGCCTTTTTTAGAAAAAGCATATTTGAAATTAGATCGATGGAAAGTCTTCCCTATTTCTCTGTCTGCCAAGATTATGATTATTAAAACCATTTTACTTCCCCAACTAATTTACATAATGCAAAACATTCCTAGTATTATATATAATAAAGATATTATACAATTTAATAAAAGCTGTGCTGCATTCTTATGGGGCAAATCTAGACATATGTTATCATTAGCAAAGCTATCACTTAATTTGGAAGATGGGGGTTTGGCCTTCCCGGACATTAAAAAATATAATTTAGTAATTCTGGCCCGCTTTGCGGTTGATTGGATAACCAAATCTAATTATCTTACATCTTTAGCATTAGAGGAGGGTGTCATCTCTCCTTTTTTGCTGAAAGCAATATTGCATTGTCCAGTATCACAACTACCTAAGTATATAAAAAATATTAATACAATAAGCTATGTTGTGGAGGCCTGGCAAAAGCTTAATCTAGCATTAAACATGTATTTTGAATTATCTCCATTTCTCCCTATCAGAGGTAACCCTAAATTTGTTCCTGGCTATTCGGCAGAAGTTTTTAAATCTTGGGACCAGAAAGGTCTATCAAGGATATTTCAGTTATACGATTCTGCAAATTACTTGCGTTCCTTCGAAAGTATTTCACGACAATTTAACCTATCAAATAAAGATTTTTATGCTTATTTACAGATCAGACATTATTTACAAGGGTTTAATGTTCCTAGGGTAGAGCCAATGGCCTGGGAAAAAATCAGGATGTATATGTCCACATATAGGGCAGGAAATCACAATATAGCTCTACTATACAAAATCCTGCTGGCCAAACAGGGCCAATTAGCCCTAGATAGATTAGTTGAAATGTGGAGAATGTGCTATAATGATATTTCCACAGATATAATTAAAAGAAGCATTAAATGGATTCATGGGGCCCCTATCTCGACAGCCTGGAGAGAGAGTCACTTAAAGTTACTCAATAAAGTTTATATTACACCTATGAAAATGGTGAAATGGAAGTTAAACATATTAAGTAAATGTACTAAATGTAATAGTTTGACTGCTGATCTAACACATTGTTTTTGGTCCTGCACAAAAATTCGGCAGTTCTGGAAAAAAGTAGAATATTGGTTGAATAGTAAATTAGAGATGAGTTTAAATCTCAAAGCTAGAGATATTTTCTTTCTCCTAACAACAAATGCTACTGCAGGAAAGAACAATACAGTAAATACTGCAATCCTAGTAGGTCGTAGCTTGATATTAAAGCACTGGAAAAATCAGGCCGCACCTTCAATAGCGAGTTTTTCACACTCTATGCACCATCAAATAATTTTCGAGCAATTTAATATTATACCCTCACAAAATAAAAAGGTCAAAGATTTCTTCGTAAAGTGGTTAAGTATTATCTTGTCCTTTCCAATATCGATACAATTTCTGCTAACCTCCCAATACCACAAGACTGAAATTTTTGAACAATTCATTCTTCAAAATATTTTTCCAATCGAATGGTATTGAGAATCTAGTATATTTAGTGTAAGATGATAGCTGGAGATAGCGAGGAGGAGAGGCTTCGGAATATTTTCTTCCCCCTTTTTTTTTTTTTAGCTTTCTCCTTTATCTTTCTTTTTTTTATTTATAGGTTGATAGAGGTATCAGAGGAAGTTCAAAATGTTATGGTTTGAACAATGTACGGTTATATACCTGTTCATATCTCAATTTATTTAATGTACCTGCTGATTTATATGTCTACTATATAGTTATTTTCTTCTTCGCATGCACAACAAGAATTTTGTGATGTTTTATTTTTGTATTAATATGAATGCAGTCAGATTGTGCGATCTATTCTTGTTCCTCTGTTACTTTGAAAAATAAAAGATACCAAGATAATGAAGACAATTTGATAATAGGAGTAAATTAGAAAGTTGCTTAAATGTCATGCTCTATCTGAATCATGAAAGAAAAAAATTGGGTTTAGTGTTTAAGGGGGCAGTTACTAGCAATGTTCCTCAGTTGTTAGACCTGGTGCCTGTTTTGTTTAATATGTATCAGTGATATCTACAGAGGGATCCAGGAGAAGGTGTGTCTGTTTGTAGACCATTAAAAAAGAAACAAAAAAAAAACTACAGTTGAGGTCTCAAATGAGAAGTGACTTAAATAAACCCAGTAAGATTGGAAAAATGATTGAGAGTTAAAGTTCAACCGTGGATGGACTTTTATCCAACGGACATTTGTGTAGCGGATAATATTCTGAAAGACAAATGGCCATTGGATAACAGTCCGTCCATGAGATAGATAGATTAGATAGATAGATTAGATAGATACATAAGGATAGAAATAGGGTTTTACACAGACAGAGAACCATAAGACGTGCTGGGTGGGACCCATGGTTAGGTTCCCAGAGGCAGTTGCGACGCCCAAGGCTCTGATTAGGACAGAGCACTCTGGAGCGTATCTGCCCTCAACCAAACTCGGAATATAGTCTCTCTGTCTCTTACATATGTCTGACGGACAAATGTGCTTTGGCATTCAGTCCAAGAACTAGTTCAACATCTGAAAGAGCAAATTCATGCATTTAAAACCAGATAAAAAACAAATACATGTTACAAAAGAGGAACAGGACTGAATTATTTTGGTTGAATTGAAATTTAGTAACGTAGAAGCACGTAAGGCTAGCCGAATGCTTGTTTGACTAGGTAGATGTATTTGCATCAGGAATAGTAAGGTTCTTATGTCTCTTAACAGATCATTAATTTTGGCCTCCAGAACTGTACACAATACTCAAGATGAGGCCTATCTCCAGCAAAAGGATAGAAATAAATTGGCATCGGTTTAAAGGAAGGCTACTAAAAAATTGTCTAATCTTGATTACCTACATATGTAGAGAAGATAGATGATAGGAAACTATAGTATATTAAAAAAATTATAAGTATATTAAAAAAATGAATCTGAAAGTGTTTTTACAGCACCAGAACAAGATTTCACAAACTCAAGGCTAGGTTCAGGAGTAATTTGTGAAAGCACTTCTTTACAGAAAGGGCAGGTGATTAAAGTGATGGTAAATTCAAAATTCCTTGCAATATATACTCAAAAAAACCTGTGTGTCTTATACAAGGATTCAGTTTACATCAGAATGCCACTTCTGCTGCCAGGTAGTTAGGATGCTGCTGTAATACTCTTGCTTTTGAAGAAAAACTTTATTGGTTTCACAAGAGAGGCCAGAAAACAAATTCTGTAACCTTAACCTAAAATGCTGCAAATCAAATAGCTTGTTAAGACAATATGCAGCATTGTTTGAGGAAAAAAGAGAAAACAAAAGCTGCCTGTCTGTAAAACGAACTGAGATAAGGGGGCAGGCTGCAGAGTCTTA
>CAJPDP010032836.1:0-10400 GCA_905336975.1 Bombina variegata variegata
GCATTCCTATGGGAAACCGTGTTTCGGTTTACGAATTTTTCGCAATACGAAACGTCCCGGAGAACGCATTAAATTCGTAAACCGAGGTCCCACTGTATTACCTAAATAATATTTGATATGTCTGTACTATTATCTGTATCCCCTTTAACTGTATTACTCATTTTATCTTCCCATTATATTTCACTATAATTAAAAACTCTCATCCTTGCAACACTGGCAATATTTTTACCCTTATTTATTATGTAATAGCAGTTAGATTACCTCAGTGTGACTACTGTTGGGGGGTTGTATCCTGTTCAGGGTGATTTAACACTGCTACCTCTGTGGTGATTGAGAGATTAGAAGCAGTGGTCTAATGAATGCTTGCAGTTTGCAGGGCTACAGAGCCCAATGTGTCTACATGATAACTGGCCTCATCATACATATCTTCCCCTACTGTAGGTTTTAAGTCAAGGTTAAAACACAGGAGAATTTCTTCTGCTCTTTTATTACTACTATCCCTCTTAAAAAAACTATCGCTTTTAACTGTCCAGTCATGTGTATCATTACAGAATTCCGTACTGATAATATAAAATTATGCCTTCACTGCAAAGAGTTCCAGCGTCTCCATTTTGGACTAAATTACAAGTGGAGCAATCGATATTAGCGCTCCAGTGCACCCACATGTGCGCTGGCATTACAAGTTAAGCGTAATGCGAACACAACCTCACATTCATATTGCTTGGAAGCATTGATCTCATGAGAGCACGCTTCCCAAGGGTCTAATGAGAGCCTCATTCTGATGCCATCAGAAATGGCACAGAACCTAAGCGCAGCAAAGGGGGTAAGTCACGCAGCGATTGCAGCATTTTTAAATTTATATGCTTATATACATATATATGTCTTATGTGTATATCCACGTATTAACACATACCTATATATATGTATATAAGCATATACATATATATTTACTAGGAACACACAGAAAATACATTTATATTTACTGGGAACAAACAGTTCCCATAGGCCCACACCCTCTAAAGCCCCAAAACTGCCTAGTGCAGTTGTTTCATATTATAAAAATGCTACTTTTTTAATAAAAATATATAATGCCCTCTATTTTGAGTGCATTTGGGGCACTTTTAGAAAATTAAACAGATCTAATATAATGGCTGGTTATTTATCAAGCGCCCGTAAATGAGCAAATATGGCTGTTTGCGGGCACGCGATAATTTAGCACTCCACTTGTAATCTAGCCCTTTGTTTCTTCTATTTACAAATGTTACTGTTCTTTCTTCAACTATTAACTACTATTCATTTTTAAAGTAGCATTTTCTCTCTTCTTGTATGCTCTACCGACTCCTGACTCCCATTCTTTCTGTGAATTAGCTTCTTGCCTTAACATCATTCTCTGCACCAGCTCCATCCCCACTGCCAGGCTCATGTACAACCTGATCTGTAATAGCCATTCCTTTTCAAGAGGTTAAATATCATGCATTGTTACCATTCACTTCTCTAGTATGCCAATACATGCTTCTAAAGAGGCAGTGTGCTCACACTTGCCACAAAGCTATGAACTCTAGAGTAACTCCTCCATGAGTAAAAAATATATGACAAGCTGTGCCCTAGATGAGGTTCTCATTTACAATTTAACTAAATCATCCCTTACAAATGGAACACTACACATGCTTTCAATCCCTGAACACAGATGTAAGACTAACCATCTTCTACTCTTCACAGCTAAATGCAAAGAAAAATGAGACACGTGTACTGACACTGCAGATACCTCTTTACCCTTCAGCACAGACAGCAGTAATCCCTCACACACACTTTTATACCAGCAGCAAAAGTCCTTCTTTGAACATAGGAGCAAACACAACCTCAGTAACACATAAAAACAATTAACAACTCTAAAAAGTATCAAGGAAAACAAATTCTTATGTTTTTGTTTTATCATTAATGTGCTGTAATATTTAGTATATTTGGGATTTATAACAATATTTAGCTATCCTAAACAATGATTTTCTAATGTATTGAAGCTTTTTTTAAAAATAATTTTTCACCATGATTGAATTCGTTTTTGGTTTATCACATAAATATACAAATGTATGTTGTGTAACATAACTTTTTAGGACAATACCAAGTTATCGGCTAAGCTCATTTTTGTTTTGTGTTCTGCACATCCTTGAAATTACCAGGACACAAGTTTAAAAAACCTGCACTCATTTTCTCTCATGAAAATTACAAGCTATGCACTAATACCAGTGTCTTGGGGAATACAATTGTATCCTTTAAAAAGAAACTGTCATTTTACTTTAAAATAGCCTGATCAAAAATAACATTAATCAAAAACCACAAAATGTGTAAAATCCAATTTCGTCTTAATTTTAATATTAGAACGCATCATATTGTTGAGATCATTTCTTCGTGCAAGAAAAGCTGGTTAAAGCTCCTAAAATTATATCTAAAAAAATATGACGTGTAAAAGAAATGCAAAAGAATTGTATTTAATTGATTGATGTAGTCTCACAAATAGATATTTAGTTATGTGACATGATTGTGGGAATATTCTTAAAGGTCCTGGACGACTTGACCTGGATGCCATAAATAAGAACACTCTGTGTGGGCGGGGGATGAAGCACTGCTGCAAAAGCAATATGCAAGAAGAAAAGTTTTGTCTTTATTTCTAAGGATGTAAGCCCTTCTTGTGCTTAAAAGAATCCAGTATAATAATTGGTTTGGAGGCCATTATAACTAAGCCAAGCATATAATTTACAGCAATAGAGAAACCAACGTTGCAATATAAAATTGAATGTAAAGCAGGAAAAAAAGAAATGTAATTTTTTAAAGAGAAGGTTAAGCACAACCAAATAGCTTTAATTTACTAACATAGAAGCTGAACTCTTGGTGAAGTTTGTAAAGAAACTATTCAGTTTCAGTATATAATTAGTCTCCATTTTGTATAAATGTCAATGTTTTCTAGCCTTTAATCACATACTATTAATGCTTCTGTAACATAGGACATATTAGTTACATTAACTTTGGAATTTAGTAGCGTTCCATATTGGAAGCATAGTTCCTTCCGCTCTTAAACCTGAACTAATTAAATTATTTTTTTTATATATATATTGTTTCTTTTATTTTCCAAAAAACACTATACAGCTTATGCATTACTTGTAGAGTAGAAGTTACAAGGTAATTATACAAGCAAAAATCAAATAGAAACATATAACAATAGAATAAGCTAGTCAGGGAATTATCATACAAATATCTCACAATAATCATTTTCAAAACAGTACAGCCTTGGAAAATAACAGTCTGCAAATGTCTGATAAGTATGGAAGAGTTCTAGGGTCTTCAACATATTAATTTAGCCCCGGTTAGTCTCACCATGCTTTATTTATTGTAAACATATTGTTCCCATAGGAACATCATATCTTAAAGAAGTCCATTTGACCTATCTTGAAATAATAGTACCTCTCTAAAATCAACGTATTCTTTACTAAATCAACCCATTGAAAATTGTGGGCAGCTGATGGCTTTTCCAAAATGTGGGAATAAGCCTCTTCACAGCGTTTATCAAGATTTGGTATAGGTGTCTTCTGATTTTACATGGTATATCAAATAAAGCATTGAACAAAATTGTTTCTGGGGATAAATCGAAGTGAACACCTATAATATGACAAGCTAGTGAGTGGATTTGTGTCCAAAAAGGGTTTATCACTTCACAGTCCCACCAAATATGATGCATAGTGCCTGCTCGGCCACAACCTCTCCAGCATCTTTCACTTGCACTCTTAAACATATGTTTTAGCTTGCTGGGGGTTAGATACCATCTGGTAATAATCTTTAAATTAGTTTCCAAACCCGCCGCAGAGTGGGCAGATTTAGCTGTGGCCTTGAACCATAAGGACCATTGTTTAGCAGATATAGGCATGCCCATTTCTTTTTCTCACTTGAGAGTGTAATTCGGTTTTGAGGGATAGTGTGACTTAAGGAGATTTTGGTACATCAGTGAGATTATCTTTTTTGGGTGCTGTGGGGAGGTACACAGAGTTTCAAACACTGTGAGTTGTCTACACATCTCTTTATTTGATTTATGGGTGGTCAGGAAGTGTCTTACCTGGTAGTAGTATAGCCAAGACCCAAATGGAGTAAACTCTCTGTCTATCAATACATTTCTGTTAGCTAGTTGGCCTTGTATTACTAGTAAATATATGGGTAAAAACCTTGTTAAGGATATTGGGGCAGAACTATTAGTAAACGTCTCCTGCAAGGATACTGGGAACTCTCTGTTGGGGTGCAAAATCATTAGTGGTGAGTAATTTGAGGTAATTAAATGGTATTTACTCCGTATTAATGTCCAGTCTGACTATATTTCTTTTAGAATCGGGTATTCAGCTAGGGCTTCCCCAGGGTTTTTTTGTGGGGCCCAGCACATGCTGCCTAAGTGAGGGGTGTCTAGTAGTTGTGTCTCTAAATGAACGCACCTCTTATAGGAGTTATTCCCCTGCCTACACCAGTCAACTACGCGATTTAGTGAGATAGCCTGTTTATGTAGCAAAATGTTGGGAACTCCCAAACCTTCTTCCTCTCTATGAGTATACATGGTGGCTTTCGCTATTCTAGGAGGTCTCCGATGCCAGACGTAGGTATCAATAATAGATTGTAGTTTCCGTATATACCCTATAGTGTTAGGGATCGGGAGAGCCTGTAAGACATATAAAGCCTTTGGCAAAAGGATCATCTTTGCAGCTGCTATACGACCTAGCCACGAAATGTTTTTTGGGAGCCAAGAGGAGGATAGATATGCAAATTCCTCTACCAATCGGCCATAATTTAATTTACGAAGATCTTCAATTTTTAATGTTAAGAATACGCCCAGATACTTTAAGGCATGACTTTGGATTTTAAAAGGGTGTTTTTGACTAATCTCTAAAATGTCCCCAGCAGGTAAATTTATTGGGAGTATTTCTGATTTATTATTATTATTAAAATTTGCCGGGGTGGTAGGGGGTTTGCCTGGTTTGGGGATAACCGAGATGTGTGCCTGTATCATAGTGTCTGGAAAGCACCTAGATTCGGAGATACTGTTAAATAGGCTAAGGAGGTGTGGGAGAAGTTGTGTTTTAAAAGTTTTATAATATTTATTTGAAAAGCCGTCGGGGCCAGGGGCTTTGTCCGATTTCATATCTTTTATGGCATCTGAAATCTCTTTACTAGTGATGGGGGAGTCTAGAAAGTCTCTGTCACTTGAATTCAATTTAGGGAGTGATAAATTGCTAAGATATTTGTCACATAGCTTCATGTGGGAATCTATTGGTCTATTAGGGAATAAGTTGTATAGTTTATGATAAAATGATTTGAAAGTTTTACCTATGCTTTTTGTGTCCTCTATTGTCGATCCCTGATGTGTAACTAGGGAATGAATATAGGATTGTAATGTTTGCTTTTTCAGGGCCCTAGCTCTAGTTTGCCCGACTTGTTCCCCTCCCCATAGTATTTCTGTTTTATAAACATTTGCTGTCGCTGAGACTCTATTTGTAGATGCTGGAGGAGGTTTTTGCGCTTCTCTGTTAAAGCAGCGATTAGGGATTGATCACTCGGGTTTAATTTTAAGAGGAAATCTGCCTCAGAGACCTCTTGAGCTAATTTAGTGTGAGTCTATAGGGATTGCCTGCATTTATGGGCCTTGATCTTGATGAACTCACCTCTTATAAAGGCTTTATAAGCTTCCCAAATTGTAGTATAGTCAAGTTCTGGGAGATTGTTAAGAGAGAAATATAAATCAAGTTGCTTAATCAATTTATCTAAAGTCTGGGGATCTGAAAGTAGTGAGTCATCTAGCCTCCGAACAAACGGTTTAATCGGGATTGAGGGCCATTGCATGGTACATTCCACCGATAAGTGGTCCGACCATGCTGTATGTTTTATCCGGATTGACTTAACTAGGGATAATGCAATGTGGTCTACTAAAATATAATCAATCCTGGAATGACTTTTTGTGGATTTGAAAAAAAGGTGTAATCTTTCATTTGTGGGTGGAGA
The DNA here is from genome assembly GCA_905336975.1 of Bombina variegata variegata. Classification (NCBI taxonomy): domain Eukaryota; kingdom Metazoa; phylum Chordata; class Amphibia; order Anura; family Bombinatoridae; genus Bombina; species Bombina variegata. Next base: position 6,028 of record CAJPDP010032836.1, read on the forward strand.
TATCTCCAAGCATCGTGTAGTGTCAGTGATTTTATATCCTTCCATATAGAATGGAGTAATTTTTGATGAACTCTAATAATATTGGGATTTGAACTATCCAAATCTGAATCTAGGGGGTGTTAAGGTCCCCTGCAACAATAAGAGGGCCCTTATGAATGTCAATTACTTTAGTGGTTATTCTGGAAAAAAAATTATCTTGACCAGAGTTTGGGACATAGAGATTTACTATTGTGACCGGCTTGCCGAACAGCAATCCTGTTATACCTAAGTATCTACCCTCCTTGTCCTTGTCTATCTGCAGGAGTTTAAATGAAACGGATTTGTGAATAAGTATACTCACACCATTTGTTTTTTAGCGACATTAGTACTATGATAGTGTTGAGGGTAGTAAGAAGAGAAGTATTTAGGAATGGTAGAGCCTTTAAAATGGGTTTCCTGCAGTAACAATATATGTCCCCCTCTTTTGTGCAAATCCCTCAGAGCTATGGACCGTTTGGTAGGACAGTTGAGGCCTTTAACATTTTGTGTAATTATTTGGATCATCTGTGCATTCAAAGACGACCTTACCATATTATGTGGGTTACCAGATATCGATAAGACTGAACCTGATGAAACAATATTTCCAACACTTATAAAGAGATCCCTGGACAAACTAAAACAGAAAAAACACACACATTGAGATAACAGTAAAACAAAAACAATAACAAGAACCATAAATACACAACAGGTGCACTTATTATACGAGAGAGTAAGGACCCTCTAAAGTTAGGAAAAAAAGTCTCCATGTGGGCACATATATATTTCTTAAAAATATTGAACACCCTTATTTGTGTGGTATGCAGGGGAAGGGGGTGTTTTCATGGACTTATTATAATGCTTCAAGAGAGCTGTTGACCCCTAATAAGCCAAAGTGTACAGCTAGCAAATGTCAGCTCTGGTCAAATGTCTATAATGGTCTTAAAGATTCCCTGGGACCTTAAACCCAGGTTGTTGCCCCATTACTACAGTGTCACAAGAATCTATTCCTAGCATATTTTTATCTGAGCACTCTCGCCCACATTCTCCTCCCAACTGTTTCAGACCTTGTACCTGACTTATTCTCATAAGGATTTCACAGTTAGGTACAATCCCACACAATATCTGATCTATGCAATGGAAGAGCAGTTGATATCATACAGCAAGCATCAGTTACCGTCCTAAGTTATTCAGCCCTCCGCATCAGGAGGTGTAGAGCCCAGCTTAGTTTTTCGGGGCCTCCTAGAAGAGACATCTTGCTACTCTCCTCTTTGAGGGAGCGGTGGTGGGTGCAATGTCCCTGCGGTGGTTTGTTGATTTATGTCATCTTGTACTATAGGCAGGCTAATGTCCAGTTCCTTGCAAATCTGGCTGATATCTTCTTGAGAATGGCACAGTAACTTCTTGCCCTTCCAGGTGAGCTGCAAGTGGAATGGATGACCCCATCGGTATGGGATATTCAGCTGCCTTAATTTAGACGTTAGTGGCCTGAGTTCTCTACTTTTCATCAGGGTTCTGTGTGTCAGGTCTTCAAACACCTGTAAAGGGTCTGATCTAAATCTAATTGGATGCTTTTGTCTCGCTTTCTTCATTATTTCCTCTTTCATAGGAAAGCTTGTGACCTTAATGATCACATCTCTTGGTGGTTGATCTCCTAAAGGCCTAGCTCTCAAGGCTCTATGAAAGCAATCCAGAGCTATGGTGGCATCATCTCCGGTATCCAATAAAGATGTAAAAAGGCCTTGTATGTATGATTCAAGGTCTGCTCGGGATATTGTTTCGGGAATTCCCCGAATCCTAATGTTATGGCGATGGCTCCTGTTCTCCAGTTCGGCAATTTTATTTTCCATTTGGGCCAATGCGACATCTTGCTGGGCCGTCTTAGCCCTGAGAAAGGTGAGATTTGAGCCGGAAAGATCTGACTGATTTTCTAGTTTCTCCACTCTCTGGCCAATATCTGCTATTTTCTTTTTTAACCTCCACAATCTACACTGTTTAACCTGGCTCACTAGTAGAGTAAAATCTTTTTTAGATGGCAGGGAGTCTAGTAGGGCCTTAGGGACAGTGATAGCTGGGTTTGAGGTTTCAGATTAGGACTCAGATGATGATGAGGAGGGTTTAGAATGTCCGCCAGCAGGTCTAGACGGCGCCAAGGTCGGAGAGTCCAAAGTCTTAAAGAAATTATTTACTGAAGGGATTGGCCCTTGTTTTTTACTAGGCTTGTCAGATTTATTTCCTTTTTTAGGCGACATGTCTAATCAGCAAGGAATAAAAAATATTTCAAACCTTCTTCCCAGTGAATTCTGTCAGGTATGTAAAGTTATGGGAAATTATGGAAAATAACAATCGCTTGAGTAGTTGAGGTTTCTAAGTGGAAGGGAAGGTGTTGTGTTCCATCAGCTTCAATCAGTTTTCAAAAGCATATATACATATTTATTTAGGTGTCCCCCATTACTGTGCTTTGTATAGGAGTGTTCACAGATTTCAATACAGTCTGCAGGCTTCCACAGCATGGGGTCCCAGACAGTTCCTCTCAATGTGTGTGTCCTTCCCCCTCTTTCCCAGTCAAAAGGAGGTGTGGGCAGTGCTCGGCACTCTGACTGAAATACCACTGGTCACCCAAGCTATAGCACAGCAGGCATCCTAATCCACATGTGATCTGAAGATCCGTTATGCTTTGCTGGCATCTTGCGTGTAAGTGCAGGGGATTCCCCTATCCTCCGGAGGCTATGTGTATTGTAATGTGAGCGTCACGCTTAGAGACAGTCTAGGTGCTCAAGCGGTCTTTCCCGGTTATCATCCGCTGCATACTCTGCATCAATATGCTTCTATATTCGCTTTCTCTAGCTCAGATGCTGCCACTCTTGTTTGGCCTTACACTCCGGTTCTAGTGGCCATGATGAAAGACGGCCGGCCACGTGGTCTACTTCTCCGCTGCAGCTGGAGTTGAAAAGTTAAATACACACTCCGGGCAGTCCTCTTTATCCCCTGTAGTTCACAGCTAGCGTGTCAATATCCCCCAGCACACCAAGTTAGGTCAGATCATGCTTCTAATTAGGTGTATTATTAGCAGTTTGCCCAAAAGGGAGCACGGAGCTCACACAAGTGCAGCCATCTCTGTTGAGCGCTGGCTCCGCCCCCTGAACAAATTAAATTTTGTCACCAAACAAGCTCTTCATTTACTCAGCATTCATGCCCAACTACCTCCCTATTTTGCTATTTTATTTTGCCTTAAAGTTTCTGGAAAGGCTTGTACCTGATGTCTCAACCCGCCACAATCTGGCTTTCATATCCCACAATGCACAGAGACTGCAGATTCTAAGAAAACAAGTTACTTTTACAGTCAATTCTTAGGGCCATTTCTCCCTTCAAGTAATTCTGGATTGAAAGTGCCTGCAATCCACCACTCACAAAGCTCTCTCATTGTTCTCCACTTTACTTTCTAACCATCTTTTCAGCTCTGTACAGGGTCTCCTTCTGTTTGCAGTCTACACATCAACCCTAGGCCCTTTAATCATTTGTTGATAATTTCAAAATATGTATCTTGATGGCACACACCTCACTACAACAGATCATTTACTTCTCAAATTACTCATGTCACCAGTTGAATATCTCTAAAAAAAGAGTCCCTATGTTTTTTGTTTTTTTTTGTCTACAGTCTTCAGTTTTGCTATAAATGTTATTTTCATCACCATCTTCATATTTTACTTTAAATATTTATTTTTCCGTTACGTTCAGTCCTTAATTTTGGTATTTTTACTTCACAAATATTTATGTATATAGTTTTCAGTTTTCTCACTTAAGACAATACAAAAATTATGTAAGCTCAGTAATGAAATCCTTTGCTCGATTCATGTTTAGTAGTAATTATTACTCATGTTATGCATAAATCTTGCAATTACTCGTTTGATTCCTTAATTAGGTTAGATTTCAAGATCTTTCAATGCAGTAACCTATATCTGCCCTTAATTGCATATATACAGGCATGGCTAAAAATATTGGCACCCCTTCATTTCTGTCAGATAATGTACCAGTTCGCCCAGAAAATTGTTGCAATTACAAATGTTTAGGCATTCTCATGTTTATTTATTTTGTTTGTATTGGTATGACACAAAAAAGTTGTGAAACAAAGCTAAATCTGACACATTCCACGCAAAACTCCAAAAATAGACTGGACAAAATTATTGTCACCTTTTTAAAATTGTAAGAAATAGTTGCATTCCAAGTTTGTGATGCTCCTGTAATTTGTAATTAAACTCACCTGTATCAATTAACAGGTGCTGACAATATAGAAATCACACCGGCAACCAGTTAAAATGGTGAAAAATGGACTCAACCTTTCTGTTGTGTAGCTCTGT